>SNQJ01S0046816.1:30757-60706 GCA_010110895.2 Picea sitchensis
TAATATTATGCTCCCTAAAATGAATAAGAATGCTTATATTTTCATCATTATTTTAATTAATTTAATTTCAATTAAAAGTATCTATATTTTGTACGTTACAATTTTGATTATTATTTTAAATAATTTACTTTTAAGTAAAATAGAAAAATAATAATTTTAAGTAAAATAACAAAATAATAATTTATTAGAATTTCTAAAATAAAAAAGATACATAAAATTATAATAATAAAATAAACAAAAATATACGTACCTCCATAACAATAAAATACAATTTTAAGTATATTAATGAAAATGAGTTAAATGATTTTATTTTATAATTAAAATTTTAAACAAATAATTGGAAATTGCCCATGTTCTAGGTTAAAATAAAATTTATTAAAAATATAAGATATTATTTAAATGAAATAAACTTTAAAAATAATGGAAGAAAAATGAAATTTTATAAACTTCAATATAAAATATAACAACATTACACCTAAAAGAAATTTTTAAATAAATAAAAATAACAACATTACATCTAAAAGAAAATTTTAAATTAATAACAATTTTTGTATGCGAAAAGGTAATAATCCCTGCACACGAGCCATTCATGACATTCATAATTTCTTGGTTTATTGAGGCACCGACGTTCGAGCTTCATATTGAGCCACTGCCTCTCTGGTTGAGGGAGTTTTGGTGATCATTTCTGGTTTCTCATTGCTGTGCAGTTATGGTTTTGTGTTCTGTAATTTTCATGGTTTTTGGTTTTGATGAAAACATATTTTCTTTAAGGATATATCTTTCATCCGTAACGTTCTATATTCACAGCGTTTGAACGATGGGTATGGAGAGCTTTCATGATGATTTTTCTGGACCGGGCATGGACATTCATGGGTCTATGGTGGAACCTGAATATCCTTGGTGATCATTGGCATTTGTTTGCATATGGTCACATTAAACCTATTGAATGGTGCTGAATACAATCTTGAGGCTTTGGGCGGAAGATGTACCTGGAGCCTGGCCACTGTCATACCGAGAATGAAAAATCAAAAGCAAAAGGTGACTAATAGGTGATAGGGAAGAGGAGTTTACTTTCATTCTTGGTTGAGTATAAGTAGAATTCAAGTAGAAGGTGAAAATCAAATACAGATGCTCAATGTGAAAGATAACGAAAATAAACAAATTCTCACCGAAATGTTCACTTAATCAAATAAAAAAGACTTCAAAGAATGTGGTACTGCTATTATGGAAACTGAAAAAATCATGGTGGTCGCACAATACACAGCAGAGATTAAAAACTGAAGTTGAGATTGAATATGCTCTGGCGAACGAAAAGAATGAGAAGCATTCTTCTGTGAATATACCAAAGTCCTCCTTGGAAAATAAAATACCAAAGTCCTCCTTGGAAAATAAAATACCAGAATTAAAATGCTTTTTGATGTTTTATAAGGTGAGGAAGAGCATTAGGGAAGTGAATCTTATACCACTCTTTGGCAACGAATTCCCCGTCCTCCATAGCTTGTGATAAACAAAGTTTTATCATGATGAAATTAAGGTAGAAGGCACCAATAGTATGTTTGACACAATAATAATTAGTATCAATTAGTATCAGGACCCCTACCATGTAATGCAGTTGAGTGTGTTAGGACTGAAACACTCACAGAGATCACACATATATGCAACAGAGAATACATAAAACAAAGAGACAAACACACATCCATTCAATCACACAGAAGAAAACTATTTAAGTGGTAAAACCTTCCTTCACCTTATGAGGGAAACATCCACGGGACAATGGAAATCATTTTATTATCAAGAACTAGGGGATTACAATCATAACTGGGAAAAAACCCGGCAGCTTGGGAGAGGGCTTGAAGCCCCTGCTCTGCAAATGCCTCTAAGACATTTATATTTATACAATGTCTCCTTCAGTTATACAAAACTGAAAACATTAAATGCTGCCCCTATGTTAGCTGAGTGGTTTCATGAAGAGGCAATAAATCTGCCTTAAATCTTGGTCAGTTAAAGCAGCCTTATCCAAATAGTTGTCAAATTCCTAACAATCTCCACCTTGACAACAATTTACCTAATGTCATGCCATTGTCCATTCATCACCTTCTTGCAAGCTAAAGATAGGTGATACTAGTGCTTCCAAAACAAAGCACCCATTTCACTGCTCCACCTGGATTTATCATGTGACCACTAACAACACCAACTGCACATGAAATATCTCATCCTTTCATCGCAATCATCAAAATCCAAAAACGATTCTACGAGTTTCACATCATTCATACCGAATTTCCTCACCATGTACTCAAGTTGTGATAACCCAAAAATTTACCATCAATCCTATCTCTGTGAATTTCTATGCTCAAGATTGTTTTGTTGCTCCCAGATCCTTCATCTCGAACGTCCAAGTCAACTGAGCCAACCTGTTGATCTTAAACATGCTACTCCCTGCTACAAGCATATTGTCAACAATCTAAACACCAAGATAGTGAGTACCATAAACACAATGGTTAGGTTCCCTTCTTGTAAATCTTGGCTCACCATGAAGGAATCAACTTATTGTACGAATTTCCTAGATGGGCTTTCTAGGCCATACAATGAATTCTTGATCTTGCAAACAAATCTTTTGTTGCGATCCTGAACACCTTCAATGTTCCACCTCGAATATTTCATTCGAATACCTTAGCCCAATCTGACTAAGACTGCAAATGAGCCTCCATTGCTCATCTCCAGGCCCATTTACAACGGAGTCTCAATGCTCCACCTTGACATGAACATTCCCTTGACCAAATCCGGCCAAGCCAACAAAGTAAGATTTTGTAGCTTACCTCCAGGCCCATTTACAATGGAGTTTCACTTAGCCTTTGAATAGGAATCATTACATGCGATATCATGGGAACCATACCACTGGAAAATAAAAAACATAGACTAGAAACCCACCATTGTTGACCTAAGACAATATTTAACTCATGACTCATTTGTCGAGTCAAGTTTAACCCACAAATACATCCCTCCACCCCTCTTTAGTCTACCTAAATCTATATCTAGACTTTTCATAGGTGACCCAATATCCCAGGGTACGCATGCCTAATGAGGTTTTACAGTCGTATGCCCATTTACATGCAATCATTTAATTTACAACTCCAAATAAAAAATGTTCACATAGTAACTTTATCGTCACCATTGTTGCCATTTACTATCACAGCCCCTTGCTTCACCATGCTCGTCTTCCAATGCTCCATTTACCATCCCTTGACGATAAACATTAGCACTCCATAGAAAGTTATTGTGTCAACCCATGAGACTTCCAATCAAACTATTACTGCTGCCACAAGGATCAACCGAACTCTGCGAATAACCCATTAAATTCCACAAAAGTACAACACCATAGGTCTCCATACGTTTCAACAATCAAAGGTCTTTTTTATTTTTATTTTTAAACTTCACTTTTAATTATCCAAAGAACCTTATATTGAAATCAATTCCACAATATATAAATAAAAGTGAATTCTTAATACAAATATTTATATCAAACACATCATGTGGCATGACTCCTCATATATGACGCTTCTACTTTCAACAACGAACATACAACTACTTCAACAACCTTTCTTAAGTGATTAATGGCAGCTTTCCTTGCAGGGCAGATCCATGACTCACTCACTCACGTTGCTCTAACAATCAAGAGAATGCCCCCTCTATGCAATTTTTGACCAGATCAATGTCCAATGCAGTTCTTTGCTCCATGTCTACCAGAAAAAACTCTACTATCGGATTAATTTATCCGAACCAAGGCGAACACACTGGTGGTCTTGTTTATTGAAGGAATTGGGATACTCTATGAGAGATGCAAAAGGATATCAATTGATCTAAGATCATGGGATTGACTCCCAATAGTGTGGGAAGAACACCGACATCGCTTACAAATAACACAATGGTGACCTCCAAATAGATAGTCCATTGGCCCAAGACAATGTGGCTCTCTCACACAATGGCATAGTGCGGCCTTCCACCCAGATCTCCTTCTCACGAATCAAGTGTAATCTACACGCAGCGAGCTCATATCCACCATCAAAAAGTGTCTACGACTCCTCTGATATGGCTGGTTTTGTTACAGACATCACCCCCTACATATCTCGCATTTGTGGGTCTTACTAGGCCTCACCTCCACGCGAAAGTCCTTCCTATTGGGTTCCTCTCCTCCACGCAGTGGATCTTCAACAAGATATTCAACTAGGTGGCAATGATCTCAGCACACGACAGTGATATCAACATAGTAGCTCTGATATATGTGCTAACTCCACCATGTCTCTCTCTAGTTCTTTGTAGTGATTGTGATGACTGGCGTGATCAACCTCTTTTACACATCTGACAACAAGTCATGTCTTGTGCATGAGAACTTATGATCTCCATAGGGTCTATCCAACACAATGATTCTTCATGGTGATCGTGAATATCCACCTTGATGCTCTGATGCCACTTGTCAGGACTGAAACACCCACAAAGATCACACATATGTAGCAAAGAATGCAGAAAACAAAGAGACAAACACACATTCATTCAACTATACAGAAGACAACTATTTACGTGGTAAAACCCCCCTTCACCTTATGAGGGAAACATCCACGGGACAATGGCAAACGTTCTATTATCAAGAACCAGGGGATTACAATCATAACTAGGAAACCGAGCAGCTTGAGAGAGGGCTTGAAGCACCTACTCTCCAAATTCCTCTAAGACATTTATATTTATACAATGTCTCGTTCAGTTATACAAAACTGAAAACATTAAATGCTGCCCCTATCTTAGATGAGTAGTTTCAACAAGAGGCAATAAATCTTCCTTAAATCTTGGTCAGTTAAAGCAGCCTTATCCAAATAGTTGTCAGATTCCTAACAGAAGCCATAGACATGGTTCCCGGAGGAACGAAAGGTACCCAATGACAATTTGAATCTTTCTGGGATCAAATTTGATGTAGTAGACCTTGAAAAGCCACACAGAACCTTTGAAGGAAATATTTGGCCTCTATGGGTGATCTTTGGCACCACTATTATGTTTTGTTCAATAAAATTGGTCATGGGGCTTATATCATGAATATCCAAGGACTATCAAGCTTAAATACCATGAATATTTTCTAAGAGATCTTTGGGCTATATGTAGGATATGGGAAAAATTGTCAATGTTTTCACAACATGCATGGGAGTTAGGTCATATACCCTAGTTGGGGACGTAAAACAAGTTTCTTGGACCCTAAACAATGCGTTCTCATGCTCAATAGACATGTACAAGGAACACAACTATGAATATAGGTAGTATCCTGGTATATTTTTCATAATAACAATGGGTCTTATGACACCTACGATAATAGACATGTACAAGGAACACAACTATGAATACAGGTAGTATCCTGGTATATTTTTCATAATAACAATGGGTCTTATGACACCTACGCTATTAAGGGCGGAAGGAAACTGATTTGGCCCTAATCAAAGCTTTTCATGTTTAATGGCGATGAATAAAGCTATTATAGGAAGTGGGATACGTGGAATCTTCTAAAATATGATGGGCATTTGCAAAATGGGAAAGAATTAATATGGGAGCACAAATTTTTATGTAGAACAATGTGTAACATGCAAACACTTAAATATTGCAAAAACACAAAAACTTTTATTTTTTCAAATATTTCAATATTTTCATTTAGGTAATTGTTAGATAGTCTATAGAACTTCAAAAAATGGAAAATTGTTTGATTCAAATTTAAAAGTTAGTGTAACTTTCATAATTTCAGAAAAATATAAATTAACATTAATTTTTTGGAAGAAAGAGACATGCAAATGACATTTTTTTCCATCTATTAGAATAGACAACTTGGGTGTGCTTGTACTCTCATCTCTAGGTGTACCAGGTGGCCCCACATATGGCACACAAGACTACTAGAACCCACAAGACCTCAAGGAGTGTCTTAATAGTGCACCCTATCCCCAACTCCTCTACAACCTCTCGACTAGAATTGTATGTATGTTATTTTAAGAAAATTTTATTATTTAGGAACTCAACACTAACACTAATGTGCATATATGCATTACATTTTGATGGAAAGGTAACATAAAACTATTAGAAAAAATTGAATTTCACAATGTTACAAAACTTCCATAAAAAAAAATTATATACAATGAAAGCTAATTTGATTATATATATTTTATTATCTTACACCATATACAAATTTGTTGTAGAAGTACTCCAAATTATTTCTTAAAGTTAACAGATTGTTATTTTTCCATATTTACATTTTTATAATAACTTGTCATGAAAATTTATGATTAACTTATGTTTACTCAAATAAAATTATAATGCCACCTATTTTACATTAAGTTCTATTTTTACATGCTTTACCCAAGACCTTGTGATATCAATAAAGCTTAATAAATAGTAAATATGTAAATCTAAATGAATTAGAAAGAACCCTATGAAAGATAATTCTAGCCCATGTTCTTCATATGGCTTACATATTTACTTTTTTCAATAGATTCATAACCAATTTGGTGGAACCAAAAGTTTTAACACATAAACCAAGATATTGAATCATTAAGCACTAATGAGGATAAGGGTCCAATTAAGATGCTATTTCAATGTCGACCACTATTATTATCTTTGTCTATCATTCCATCACAGATCCGCGAGACTTTTGAAACCTCCCGAAGTCGGAATAGGGAGGTTAGATGAGCAACTATGAATGGAAGGATGTCGGAATAGGGAGGTTAGATGAGCAACTATGAATGGAAGGATGTCGGATAATCGGTTGAGCTATGGACATAATTTTTTAATCTCACGCTTCTTGGCCACAGATGGCATATGGGCAGGAACTTTTTTTTTATTGGTGTGAAGAGTGGCATGGCCACTTTGTGATTTTGTCAACGAATGGCATATTGGACAGGCCTTTTTAAATGGTGTGAAGCGCCAGGATCCACGGATTATAAGAGTATGTCTGAAATGTTTAGAAAACATATTGAGAGATAGCGATAATGAAGGAAATGTAGGCCTTACAAAAGTTAATCTATATGCGCATTTAATTTGGGATACTTTTGGCTTGGATTTAAGATTAACGTCTTGCAGTTTCATGAAAGCATACAGATCAATGAAATATAGTTTTTGTTTAGCCGAGGAAGATGATGATCACATGCTAACGTCCAATGCACCCCAAAGTCACTTTGGCTTTCTACAGACCAGCAACCACAAGTTCAACCTGTTGGTTTTAATTTCTAGTAGATCAACCATAGTATCTTTAATGCATTTTTTCTAACAGTTCGAAGATCGTCGGGAAAAAAATGTTCCGGTTTTATACAGAAGATATGTTCTGGGTTCGGGCTAGGTGCTTGTTTTGTAATGAAAATAGATATCTTGCATTTTGTATACATATTGTTTGAGGCGTTTTTGTGTTGTAATTTATAGATTATAAGATGGGGTGTAGTCCTTCATAGATGGGAGAGCATAGCTTTGTATATTTTAATATATTTTATTAGTTTGGTAAGGTGGAAAATTGAGCAGATCTGAAACCCTAATGGTATTAATCTTAATATGAAACTCTAATCCTATTTATTATAAAAGTGATTGATATGGTCTTTAGGTATATATCAACCACTTTTATAATATAGTTGTGTTAGTCTTTTTTTTTTTAAGTAAAAAAGGGAGGATCCTGTTATATTAGAGTTGCATGTTTACATAGTCTTGTTGAAGTGCCATCTGTCTCGCCCACAAAAAGGAAACCGAGACAACTGGCCTTACGATGCCACTTGTTTTCAAACAAACAAAAGATTACCAGGCTGCCATCCTGCCCGAAGGAAACGAGGATGCATGGCCACATTAGATTTAGTAAGTACATTACTAAAGTATTAATACCTTAGTAAGTACATTACTAAAGTATTAATACATTAATAATACATTATTCAAGTATTAATACATTAATACATTGGTTGACCATGACAATGGTTGACTATGGTTCACTAGGGTTCATTATGGTTGACCATGCCCATGAGTGACTTTTGTTGACCATGTGGATTTGATTATGGTGGGACATGTTGATTATGTTTAACTAAAGTTTACTATGAAAGTACTCCATCACAATGTTTATCATGTTTTGTTCGTCACATTGTGACATACGGTTTTGTTCATCACATTGTGACATCAACTTTTGTTCATCAAATGGCATTGTAAGGTTATGGCCATTAAATTACAACGAAGGGTTTTTGTTTGTCACATTGTGGCGTTAGAATATGTTTGCCACAATTTGAGAGAGGGTTATGTTATTCACATTGCGACATCAAGAAATGTTCATCTCATTGCAATGTTGGTATATGTTTGTGACATTGACAAACTGGGTTGTGTATATCACATTGCGACAATGGATTGTGTTTGTCCCATTGTAATGTTGGAAATGTCTGTCATAATGTGACGTCGGGGTATGTGCATCACATTGCAATGAGAGGATATGTCCGTCACATTGGGATGAGCAGGAAATGTTCGTCACATTGCGACGCTTGTTTATGTTCTTAACATTACGATGAAAGGGCTATATTCATTATATTGCAACAAGAGGGCTATGTTCGTCACATTTCGATCGACGTACATCTTCTTGACATTGCGACGTCCACGTATGTTTGTCATAATTCAACATTACTATGTTTGGTAGATTGGAATGTTACTATGTTCGACACATTATGACATTTGGAAATGGTTGTCACATTGCGACGTTAGAATATGTGCATCACATTAAACCGTGATGAAACGTTCGTCACATTACAACAAGGCTATGTGTGACACATTGCGACATCTGTTTATGTTTGTCACATTACGACATTACTATCCAAATTTCGACAAAATGTCTATGTTCATCACATTGTGATGTCATTTTATGTTCATCACATTGCAAAGTTACTATGTTCGTCAAATTGTTGTGTTACTATGTTCATCAATATGTAACGTCACTATGTTAGACACGTTGCAACATTAGTATGTTCATCACATTGAAACATCTCATTTTGATCATCAGATTGCAACATCGAGGCTTGTTCGTCGCATGACAAGGTTGGTTTGTGTTCGACATATTACAAAAATGAAGTTTTGGCAAAGTTTTTAAAAAAATCTAACGAAGTGTTTCCTTTGTGAAAAATATAGGAACTTGATTTGATATGATATATTACATAGAAGGAAACTTAGAATCATACTTGTTCTAAGGAAATTTATAGCATATGATCTTGAACCCTAAAATATATGACATTGCAATGCAAGAAGATGTTCGTCACATTGTGATGACTGGGAAATGTTCATCACATTATGACGAAAGGGATATGTTCATCATATTGCAACAAGAGGGCTATGTTCATCACATTGTGATCGACGTACATGTTCCTCACATTGTGATGTCCATATATGTTCGTCACAATATAATGTTATAATGTTTGGTAGATTTCAACGTTACTATGTTTGACACATTGTGATGTTTGGAAATGTTTGTTGCATTGTGACATCGGAATATGTGAATCACATTGCAACATGATTAAACGTTCATCAAACTGTGACAACAAGGCGATGTGCAACACATTACGTCGTCTATTTATGTTCGTCACATTGCGATGTTACTATCCACATTATGACGACATGCCTATATTCGTCACATTGCGACTTCAATTTATGTTTATCACATTGCGTCATTAATATGCTCAACAGATTGCAACGTTACTATGTTTGTCAGATTTCAATGTTACTATGTTCGTCACTATGTGACTTTACTATGTTCGACACATTGCAACATAACTATCTTCACCGTGTTGTAACTTCTAGTTTTGTTCGTCAAATTGCAACATCGGGGCTTGTTCATCCCATGGCAAGGTTGGTTTGTATTCGACACATTACAAAAATAATTTTTTGGCAAAGATTTAAAAAAAAATACAACTAATTGTTTCCTTTGTGAAAAAGAATAGGAACTTTGATTTGATGCGATATATTACATAGAAGAAAAAATAGAATCATACTTGTTCTAACGACATTGATAGCATATGATCTTGAACTGAAAAATCTATCCCTTCCAAATAAGCATATATCAAAACTAGAGTATGCATTTATGTATTCCGGTTTTTGGTTTTGAAAATTGTGATTATGAAGAAAACATAAAAGAAGGGGTTAAAAGAAATGTTGATTTATACTAGTAAAATATTTAACTGAAATCTATTTATGACTAAGTGTGATGTAATGTTTTTATGGATATATTCATACAACTAACATGTTTTTATAAGACATGTTCATACAAAAGCACTCTAGGAGAAAGTTCTTTTCATCTTCAACCCTTTCAATGTCACAAAGGTGACAGATTCTTTCATGCCATGGTGTTTTATTTTTATCTAACATTTTCATTTTATATTTAATAATGAAATAAAATTTTCATAAAAAATATTTTTTTTTATAATGGAATCTTTTATAAAAATATGAAAGATATTTATATCTTCTCACAAATTTAAAATACTTTAATGTCAATTAAAATATAAAATATTATCTTTAACTTGATATATTGTAATTATATATTTAAATTAATATATAAATATTATTTTTTTCTTGATATAATATATTGTTATTACACATTTGATTTATATTGAACACAATTTCACAATTAAATTTTGCAACTATAAATTCAAAAACAAAATTATGAATTATTTTTTTTTATGTTGTATTTTATATGTCAACTCAACCATGCTTAAATAGGTATTTCCTTATAAAATTGAAAAATAAATATATTTAGTAATAGTTATCCATATATATGATTATAAAAAAATCCAATAATAAAATAATTCAAATAAAATGAATCTATATTATTATGCTTTATTACTCGAGGAATTAAATCTTTAAGTACTTAGATTTATATTATTATGTTTTATTAATATCTCATATTCTAATATTATGCTCCCTAAAATGAATAAGAATGCTTATATTTTCATCATTATTTTAATTAATTTAATTTCAATTAAAAGTATCTATATTTTGTACGTTACAATTTTGATTATTATTTTAAATAATTTACTTTTAAGTAAAATAGNTAATATTATGCTCCCTAAAATGAATAAGAATGCTTATATTTTCATCATTATTTTAATTAATTTAATTTCAATTAAAAGTATCTATATTTTGTACGTTACAATTTTGATTATTATTTTAAATAATTTACTTTTAAGTAAAATAGAAAAATAATAATTTTAAGTAAAATAACAAAATAATAATTTATTAGAATTTCTAAAATAAAAAAGATACATAAAATTATAATAATAAAATAAACAAAAATATACGTACCTCCATAACAATAAAATACAATTTTAAGTATATTAATGAAAATGAGTTAAATGATTTTATTTTATAATTAAAATTTTAAACAAATAATTGGAAATTGCCCATGTTCTAGGTTAAAATAAAATTTATTAAAAATATAAGATATTATTTAAATGAAATAAACTTTAAAAATAATGGAAGAAAAATGAAATTTTATAAACTTCAATATAAAATATAACAACATTACACCTAAAAGAAATTTTTAAATAAATAAAAATAACAACATTACATCTAAAAGAAAATTTTAAATTAATAACAATTTTTGTATGCGAAAAGGTAATAATCCCTGCACACGAGCCATTCATGACATTCATAATTTCTTGGTTTATTGAGGCACCGACGTTCGAGCTTCATATTGAGCCACTGCCTCTCTGGTTGAGGGAGTTTTGGTGATCATTTCTGGTTTCTCATTGCTGTGCAGTTATGGTTTTGTGTTCTGTAATTTTCATGGTTTTTGGTTTTGATGAAAACATATTTTCTTTAAGGATATATCTTTCATCCGTAACGTTCTATATTCACAGCGTTTGAACGATGGGTATGGAGAGCTTTCATGATGATTTTTCTGGACCGGGCATGGACATTCATGGGTCTATGGTGGAACCTGAATATCCTTGGTGATCATTGGCATTTGTTTGCATATGGTCACATTAAACCTATTGAATGGTGCTGAATACAATCTTGAGGCTTTGGGCGGAAGATGTACCTGGAGCCTGGCCACTGTCATACCGAGAATGAAAAATCAAAAGCAAAAGGTGACTAATAGGTGATAGGGAAGAGGAGTTTACTTTCATTCTTGGTTGAGTATAAGTAGAATTCAAGTAGAAGGTGAAAATCAAATACAGATGCTCAATGTGAAAGATAACGAAAATAAACAAATTCTCACCGAAATGTTCACTTAATCAAATAAAAAAGACTTCAAAGAATGTGGTACTGCTATTATGGAAACTGAAAAAATCATGGTGGTTGCACAATACACAGCAGAGATTAAAAACTGAAGTTGAGATTGAATATGCTCTGGCGAACGAAAAGAATGAGAAGCTAGGAATACAACACTTTTCCTTTTGGTGGACAATTTGGTAAAAAATTGATAGGGAACATCTCATTAAATTAAACATAATATTATGATTAGTTGAGCATGTAGAGTGTAAAAATAGTGTTATCTTATTTTATAGCGCAGGAATATTTGGTTGAGTAATTTTGCTACAAGTTCTGGTATGCATCTCCTCCAAGTTGCAAATCCCTGCGTCAACTATTTTACATTCATGGTAGGGGCAGGTAAATTTGTGAGGGCATCGTAGCTATAATATGAGAAAGCCCTAACTCCCCATATCGTAGCCATAATATGAGAAGACCAGCGGTTCGTTTACAGTTACGGAGTACCTGGCACGATCTCTAAAAGCTCGAAAGCATTCTTCTGTGAATATACCAAAGTCCTCTCTGGAAAATAAAATACCAGAATTAGAATGCTTTTTGATGTTTTTTAAGGCGAGGAAGAGCATTAGGGAAGAGCATTAGGGCAGTGAATCTTATACCACTCTTTTGCAACGAATTCCCCGTCCTCCATAGCTTGTGATAAACAAAGTTTTATCATGATGAAATTAAGGTAGAACAGGGCCTTTAAAAAAAATTATGGGCACCAATAGTATGTTTGACACAATAATAATTAGTATCAGGACCCCTACCATGTAATGCAGTTGAGGCTGTTAGGACTGAAACACTCACATAGATCAGACATATGCAGCAGAAAATACATAAAACAAAGAGACAAACACACATCCATTCAATCACATAGAATAAAATTATTTAAGTGGTAAAACCCTCCTTCACCTTATGAGGGAAACAGGACAATGGAAATGGTTTTATGCAGCTTGGGAAAGGGCTTGAAGCCCCTTCTCTCCAAATGTCTCTAAGAAATTTATATTTATACAATGTTTCCTTCAGTTATATAAAACTGAAAACATTAAATGCTGCCCCTATTTATACAATCTCTACCTTGACAACAATTTACCTCATGTCATGCCATTGTCTATTCATCACCTTCTTACAAGCTAAAGATAGGTGATACTAGTGCTTCTGAAACAAAGCATCCATTTCACTGCTCCACTTGGATTTATCATGTGAACACTAACAACACGAACTGCACGTGAAATATCTCATCCTTTCATCGCAATTATCCATATTTCTACTAGCACACTATACACGAGACATATAACCCTTTTATTCTTCATCACTTGGACATTCATCGCAATTATCCATATTTCTACTAGCACACTATACATGAGACATATAACCCTTTTATTCTTCATCACTTGGACACAAACCTGAAGAAAGCTTATAATGAAAGCCAAAAACTATTTTATGAGTTTCAAATCATTGATACCGAATTTCCTGAGTATTGTTACCATGTACTCAAGTTGTGATAACCCAAAATTTTACCATCAATCATGTCTCTGTGAATTTCTATGCTCAAGATTGTTTTGCTGCTCCGAGATCTTTCATCTCGAATGTCCAAGTCAACGGAGCCAACCTGTTGATCTTAACCATGCTACTGCTTGGTACAAGCATATTGTCAACAATCTAAACACCAAGATAGTGAGTACCATAAACACAATGGTTACATTCACTTCTTGTAAATCTTGGCTCACCATGAAAGAATCAACTTTTTATACCAATTTCGTGATTGCGCTTTCTAGGCCATACAATGAATTATTGATCTTGCAAAGAAATCTTTTGTTGCGATCCTAAACACCTTCAATGTTCCACCTCAAATATTTCATTCGAATACCTTCAATGTTCCACCTTCAATATTTAAGGAAACTACCTTTGCGTTTAATTTTAAGCCGGAATGCGTTTTCCCTCAATGGATTACCTCTTCATTTAATTGATTTTGGATTGCTAATTCCGTAATGAATGTTACAAGGGCTTTAGTTTTAAATTTTTTCCTTATAACCTTGATATTGACTTATGTGATTTTAACAAGCTTATTTCTAAGAAGGCTTAGACATTGACAAAGAATTCATAAAGGTAGATTACGCTTGCATGACTAATTGTTATTTGTTTTAGTGATCAATTTTCCTGCAGACTCGATTGGGAAGAATAGCATAGAGAGTCCTTTTAAGGTGCTAGAACTAAAGGTGATAAGGAGTTACCGTATAATTAAATCGCCCTTATTTATTATAATTTTCCTTATTTAAATGAATAAGGAGATATAGAGTTATAGCATAAATAAATACCTCTATTAAATTATAATTTAGAGATGTGGCATGAAAAAAAGAAATAGAGCAAAAGGGGAGAGAATCTATATGTCTCAAACTTCACTAGATTTGTATGTCTATCTACTTAAATTTTATCATAGACAAATGTGCGTGCAAAATTTAAAAGTATCTTCAAAATGGAAAAATGAAAGGAGAATGGTTGGACTCATGGAAATGTAGCTATTTATTCAGTTTAATTAGGTAATTAAGCGTTTATAATATCTTGCACCATTGAAATTAATGTGATTACCCTGGCATGCATTGAATTAAATTGACAATTACTCTTGCTCCATTGAATGATGTGATGTATGTTGTAATATCATTTGTTGCACACTTTGAAATAAAATAGATGAGTGCTTCTGCGCCACAAAAATAAAGTGATTACACTTGTGCATCAAACTTTGTTGTTGTATGATTGATGAAGTATTTACATTCTCTTTCACCTTTGAATTTAATGTTGATTCACTCTTGCATCATGAATCAGTTGGTAATTAACCTTGCGTCATGAAATTATGACAATATATGATTGATTTAGTAACTAGTTTTCTCTTGCGCCATTAATTGAGTTGACATGTGATCATTCTAGAGTTTGTTTACTCTTGTGTGCAACAAATATTTAATGTTGATGGATGATTGTTAGAATTGGATATCACGTGTGCCCTAAATTGAATGTTGATGTATGATTGATAAGGATGATGAATACCCTTGTGCCATGATATCTTGATTATTAGGATTGATTGATTGATCTAGTTGATGTTGGACTTGATTGTATTAGTGCGATTTAGACACCTCCTTGTTCCTCATAACAATTGCCATCCATGAGACCTTAAATATTTAATATAATATGGATCCTGGGCTTAAGCGTTGATTATGTGTCCTGGAGGTCATAACCTTGCAGGGTAGGTTGGGCAGGTAGTCATTTTAATATTCATTATCTAATTGATCATTGATTATAAATTGTTTCAAGATGATTTTGATGTGATCAAGGATGATGCAATTTATGTTTATGTGTCGCTATCATTTTTTTTTGATGCATTGAATGCATCGTTATTGATTTAAATGATGGGTAGTTGGTAATTCTTTTACTTATGATGTCGTTGATTTGCATTGCTACAATTTATATTGTTGACATTATTTTCCTAATGAAAAAAAAAAAAACCTTTTATGCTTCGCTTTCCTAGTCGTAACGGAGGGGGCGTTACATATGGTATCAGAGCAAGGCTCAACCCCACGACTTGGGATCATTACTCCTTCCACTGTACTAAAAACTTGATTATTAAATTATTTCTAATTAAATTGAATTGTGTCCCTGTAGGTAATCATGCTTAGAGGACATCGTAGAGGAAGATAGTGTGGTACTAGGGGAGGAGGCACGATGCCTCCAGTAGCATTAAATCTAGAGGGGTCTAACCACCAATGAGACAAAAAATTCATTGGACAGGAGAAAATTGTTGTGGGTGATCTGGTTGGGTTGATGAGGTTCTTTCAGAGGATGTCAGAGGCCTTGATTAACAATTTAGATAGAGATGAGGCGAGGGAACTTGTACCCCTTCAGGGTCCACTAGGTGCCCAAACCGGTACTTGTGGCATTCATAGAGAACTTGATAAGGTCAAGTTTCTCGAGTTCTTGGCTTCCACGGATGGAGCAACCACTGAGACATGGTTGTAGAACATGGCGATGTGCTTCGCACTTCACGACTACACCTCCAACATAAAAGTTCGCATGGAGGTTTTTTAATTGAAGGAGAGTTCTCTTCTATGGTGGAAGACGCTCCTACTGCAAATAAAAATGGTCGATGAAGATGTTCCATGGGAACTATTTGAGGAGCGGTTTTGGGATAGGTATTTGTTAGAGGAATTATTGAGCACAATATCAATGATTTCAATGCCTTGCAGCAGGGAGGTCATATGGTGCCTGAGTATGAGGCCCAATTCATGGAATTTGTTAGGTATGCTCCACATATGAACACCACGAAGCTCAAGGTCAAAAAGTTTTTTTTCGACCCTTAACTTCAGAATTTGTGAAAAAGTGAGGATCCTAATGCCTCAAATGTTGCATGATGTAGTCGAGAAGGCCCTCATAGATGAGGAAGAGTTGACCAATGGGGGTTAGAGTAGGACTCCTGCGAGACCGATGGGACATTCGACATCTGTTGCACAACAACATGAGACACTAGTTAGATATCCATCAGGGTATCGAGGTACTCTGAGAGGATCCACGTTCATGACACCATGTTGTCACAGGGGCAGAGCTAGGGTTCAATGCTCAAGAGTGAACTAACAAAACCCTAACTATCGACCCTTTCAGCAACACCTGCAAAGAAGATGAAGTCTCACCCGAGGTAGAGGCACGGGTCGTTGCAGGAATCAGATGTCTGCAACCTCAGTTAGGACACAGATCTGTGATTATAACACCTTTTCAAATCACTTAGCAATTACAGTTCGTTAATATTCATCTTTAGCTCACAACGAAACTAAACCCTAACAATAGATCAACGCAGTATTCACACAGATCCGATAGATTCAAGCACTAGGATTAAAAATAGAGATCATATCTAGGATTCATTCACATTATTCAGCACTAAACTATCATATCCAATTCATCCATCATCTAACATCACACTAAGCATTGAATCACATAAAAAAAATAACAACCAAAAGCACAAAGAATTCACAACATAAGATATACGTGGTTCACCCCCATCCTAGGGCTACATCCACCAACTCTTCTTCTCTTTATTATCTTATGTTAATATTCTTACAAGTAAAAAACATCAGAACCCTACTCCACATAGGACAGTAGATTTGCATGCACTTCACCAGATCCTCCTTTCCCAAGTAGATGTAGGCACAGAGACTTACACAGTATATGCACAAAGCACTACAGATGACTTCCACTTAGCTCTGCAAGTGTTAATCACGTCTTCTTTCACTTAGCTAGTACTAGCACTCGACCACTAGTTACTAAAATCACATAGATTGCATTCTCCCCCCCCTTCTTACATGGCCTAGCTTATCTATTTATACATTGCAAAATATCCCTGAGAATGGGTAAACCCATGGGCCAACATACCTATACCCATTACATAATCCCAAATTCAAAAAATACCTAAAGAGGGGCCGAGATCCTGAGATCTCCACTTCATCTTGCGCTCTACCTTCGATAGCCTGTAGAAGTCCCAAAAATAGGTCAAACATGACCAAGGATCCTCAAAACTTGGTCAAGTGCCAACAAGCCCCCAACACTCCTGTGACTCGTCCCAAGTCACTCTGATTTGGGTAATTTTTCTTCAAAATCCTCAATCTTGGCTCGAGCTGCTTCGACTTGTTGTTGTGCCATGGCTTTCTGCTCATCAAACTCTTGGATAACAACTTCGTTGACAAGTTCCTCTAAGTGATGTTCAGTTGCAGTGACAAATTGGTCCAGTTTGGCTCCTCGGCCTTCGATCTCTGAAAACAGTTGCCATGCCTCATCCTGTATAGGTTGGAGCCTCTAAGTCACTTCCATAAATTTGCTTTGAATGGTGTGGATCTTCTGTTGAGTAGTGCGCTTCTCTTGGGATTGCTTCATCCTTTCAACAACTGACAGGGGCTTCGAATGTGCCCATATTGTTTCTGCTTAATGATTTGCCTCCTGGAGCTGTGACTCTAGTGCCTTCAGTTATGCATTCTCAGTGAGTTGTTCATAAGTCTAGGCACTACGATCACTTAGCTATTTACATTCCATGGAAAGGGCCTTTATTTTCTCAACTACGCCTCGAGTAGTTGCTTCTCTTTGATCCCTCACATCCTGCAGAGTGTCAGGGACTGTGTAGAGCTCTAAGTCTGCTATTCTTTATTGTAGTTGTTGGATAGCTTCTGCGAGCTACTCTAATTGATGCGCGACTTGGTCTTCTACCTTTGGCTCTAAGCCTGTCATAGAGGGAAGTGCTCTGTTGACTTCTTCTTTCACTTTGAGTTGCTCTCTGAGCAATTGTTCTTTTTCTTGTCGAATCTGTGCTTTCTTGTCTTCAAAATTTGTCTAGAGAGAAACATTCTCATGCTCCGCAACTCGACGTTGTTCTACAATTACTTCTTGCACTTGCTTCAAGGCTTGGGTGGCTTGTTCTGTTTCTTCCTGTGCGCGCTGAAGGTGAGATTCGATCGCATCATCTAGTCGATGTAGTTGGGCTGGCTCATCTCCCAACTCCGGTGGATGGTAGGGGCGTAGTGAAAACTGTGCAACTGGACTGAAGGGCCTGTTGTACCCCTTAAAGTTAAACCTTTATTCTTTTGTACATATCTTCCTTCTTGGCTTCTTGTTGCTGCAAGATTTCCTATGAGGCATTGTTTACAGTTGTGATGATGACATCAAAATCATCGACAGTGAGCACGATCTGCATTTTAGTCAAGGTGGCTCTTGATTTCTTCTAGGAAGAGGGTTTTGTGGGAGAAACCTTCCTCTTCTTCAAAGGATCAACCTCATCTCTAGGAGGTGTTACTTCACCTTGCTTCTGCTCATGTTCCTTTTCATTTATTTCTTCTACTTCATCATCACCCCCTCGGCGAGGTGATATAGAGGCAGTATTTTTTGATGTGCTTCTTAAGTCCTGGGATTCTTAGGTTTTCTTCCTTCTGTTGGGTCCGGGTGTGTCATATTCTTTGTGAGCAACCTTTGAGATATCATGTTCCAGGGTCAGACATCTCTGCGGGGTCATCATGGATAAGAAGTTCTACTAACTAGTCCTTAGTTATCTCCTCGAGGTCCTCGTTTGTGAGCTTGTAGTACGAATGAAACTCCTCTTATGCTCATCTTCTCGTGCAATAATATATATGAAGTTTCGATCTACGTAGAACTTCATGAGGGTTCGGAGCCACTGTAGTGTGTTCGGAGTCATGCAAGGTTTGACTTCAATATCCCTCTTCAGCTGGAGATAATATGTATGAAAAACTACTTTGGACTGCCACTATTTTCCCATATCGCTTGAGTACTAGAGCGGGGTGAAATTCGTAGCGAGCGGCTCAAATGGATCAATGTCTGGGAAGGTCACACCTTCTAGCATATCCCAAGAAATAAACGCTACGAGGATCATGATCTAGCTGAAGCATAACTCATACCACTAATCCTGAGCTTTGCGACAGTCTAACTCCAGGTGGTTGACTAGGTACTTCTCCTAGTTCATCTGTAGGTCTTCTACACATTTCTTCGCAAGGTCAGCGACAAAACTTGTGACCTATGTGGGAATGTTCTTCCTTACTATCTTTCCTGTGATTAATTAGCATGCTAGGCACACTGCACGATTATGGATGGAAGCTACCTTGTAGCCTCGCATCCCCATCTCAACATCAGCATAGGAATCCTTGATCTTTTCTTCTAATGAGTGATTTGTGGCCTTCCCTGGATAGAAATCCTATGGTTCAGGTCCTTGCATACTCAATCCAGTGATCCTATGGATCATCTTTGGATCGACTGTGACACAACGGTCTAGCCATAAGTAGCCGCCATGTTAATATTAAAGTAGGAGCTTGACACAGGCGTTAACTTCCTGGTGCCTTCCAAAGTGTGGGATTTTCATTACAGTCAATAGGGTGGACTGCACGAGGTTCATCCTCCATGGTCGGGGGATTATTTTTGAGTTCTTTCCCTTCATCCTGGTCGAGTATTTATACGGGGCGAGCATACTATGGTTCTTGCGATATCCTAGGTTGAAGTCGCTAAAATTCAATGTTGCAATCTTGTCCTACTGTGCTCGAACTGCACGTATCCCCTTTGGGAGGTACACAGTAACCATGTTGTACTCGAAATATCTTGGCACACTATCACGACTCACCACACCGGCCAGAGGTGGGATGTAGTCAGGTAAGATAGTTGGGATTAACTTCTCATTTGATAGGTCATCTATATGCTTGGTTCTATTTTCTGTGACGACTCGGGATGGCCGAGATTCACAAGCGGTTGATGGAGAGGCTTGCACTCTTCTCATCGAGGATTCTTGAATACTTGTAGAAATTACTTTGAATATTTTCTCCACGACACTGAGCTCGTCCGACATACACGCTTAGATCATATGGATCAGTGAGTGCGCAAAAAAATAGAATTGGTGTCGATCTTACTAATCACAACATGGTAGCAATGAGTTCTCTCCTATACAATTCACAAAAGTGTTCTCAGTGAAACAATCGATGTAATAAGTAGACAACAATGTAACAAATCTTTCCAATGGACAAGAGACCTTCAATAATGAAGTTTTGTCCATTGTGGCGATGTCCCAACAGTTTGATGGTGGGATTTCTAGACATAACTATTGTTTTAAACTTTTTTGGCATCAGGCTAATGGTTTTAATGCTCTCCATGAATATATCACTTCGCCATGGTGAAGTGCCATGTAGCGTTGTTCTGATATCCTGACAAAGTTCTAGTTTTGCAAATTTTCCTTTTGTGAAGTTCCTTCTGGAACCTTCTATAACTTTTCGACCTTGGCTCTCTTCTTACTGATATTTCTAGCCTTTTTCCCAGTGATCTTCGTCTCGTTATTCCTCTTTCCATTATGATTGTTGTCTTCTTTTGGCAGAGTAACTTCGCGTTGTTGATATTCTTTCCTAGGATTCAGGGGAAATACTTCTTCTCTATCTGGGGCAGGTGTTTCAATCTCTTGTGATTCTTCCTGTGTTATTCCAACTTCTATATCCAAGTTTCCGGTTCTAAATAGCTTCGATTTGTTCTCGTATTCTTCAATCAAGTGTGTAATCCTCCTAGTCATGAAATCTTTCAATTCTTTCTTCTTCTGCTCTAAGACTTCTTCTTCTTTCCTTCTGGCCGGATCCTTTCGGATCCAAGGTTTTCCTAGGCAAATGCGACGTTGTTCTCAATAAATTTAACAACCTCAAAATCTTCTTCTATCGAAGTTCCATGAGTACTCATAGATATCTGGGTAAGTCTTCCACATAGGGTTATCATATTTCCTCTAAATAATCCTATTCCTCCCAATGAAGGAATCATAGCAGGCTTTCCAAAAATTTCCCAAGTTCTTTCTATCATAATATTCACCTGTGTTTCTTCATCCAAAATAGAGTCAATGTCGAAGTCTCCTATTCTTACTTCTCTTTTCTCTTTCTCTTTTAATATCTCTGATAGATTAGTATCTCTGTGATCATTAGGGATTTCTTTCATCTGTAATAGTATAGTCTCTGATTCCTTCCAGGGTTCTACCATTGTCTAAGTTTCTTGATCTTTCTCATGGTCTTCTTGTTTCATATTCATTCTTTCAAGATTAGAAATCATTCTAGGGAAATCCAAAACTTCATGGTCCATAGATTTACAACAAAGAAAATTGGATCTTATAACAGGGCATTCCTTAGCAAAATGTCTCGGTCTTCTGCAACTGTAACAAAGAGTTAATCCTCTCTTTATCTTAAATGATCCCCAACCTTTCTTGTACTGCGCACTAGGATCATAGTAGATAACCTGCAAAAAAAAATTTCTAGGGTCCTGTATCTATTTATAAGTCCAAACATTCTTTCTATGCATAGGAATAACATATATTTCACTATTCTTATCATATCTACTCATATCAAATATTCTTTCTTCTAGTTGTGCCCTAGTTTTTAGGTTAGGACAAAATTTATCAAACATACCTAGATCCATATTCTTGAAACACAAATTTCCACTTATCTTGCCTTTAACAAAGAACAGAGATTACAGATCTAAAAATTTTCACTATTCTTACCTTTATCAGAGAATAAAACTTTCAGATCTTACCTCTTTTCTTCGGATCTGGCTTCTCTTCTTAGCACAGAGCTTCACAGCTTAAGTAGAATACTTTGCACTAGGGTAACATATCTATGCACAGAGCTTTCACAGTTTCAAGTCAAACCTTCGTACATAGCTTCTTCTTCCTCAGTTCCCAACAATCACAGTTTCAGGTCAGATCTTCGCACAAATCTCATTTTTCCTCAGCTCCCAGCAATCACAGTTTCAGGTCCCAACAATGGAACCATTTGTTGTCATAGGGACAAACCCAGGGTTCAATGCTCAATATCGCACCAACAAAAACCTAACTACCAACCCTTTCAGCAACACCTGCGAAGTAGATGAAGTCTCACCCGAGGTAGAGGCAAGGGTGGTTGTAGGACTTAGATGTCTGCAACCTTAGCTGGGACACAGATTTGTGATTATCACACCTTATCAAAGAACTTAGAAATTACAGTTCCTTAATATTCATCTTTGGCTCACAACACAACTAAACCCTAACAGTAGATCATCACAATATTCACACATATCCAATAGATTCAAGCACTAAGCATACAAATAGAGATCATATCTAGCATTCATTCACATTATTCATCATTAAACTATCATATCATATTCATCTATCATCTAAAATCGCACTAATAATTGAATCACATAAAAAAAAGAACAACCAAAAGCACAAAGCATTCACAACACAGGATATACGTGGTTCACCCCCACCCTGGGGCTATGTCCACCAACTCTTATTCTCTTTATTATCTTCTTTCAAGCTTCTTACAGGCACAAAGCATCAGAACCCTACTCTGCATAGGACATGATATCTTCACGCACTTCGCTAGATCCTCCTTCCCCAAGTAGATCTAGGCACATATCCTTACACAGTCTGCACACAAATCACTACAGATGACTTGCACTTAGCTCTGCAAGTCTTAATCATGTATTCTTTCACTTAGCTAGTACTATCACTCATCCACCAGTCACTACAATCACATAGATTGCATTCTCCCCCCACCTCCCCTTCTTACATCGCCTCGATTACCTATTTATACATTACAAATTAGGCTTAAGCATGGGTAAACCCATGGACCGACATCCCCATACCTGTTACATAATACCAAATCCAAAAAATCCCTAAAGAGGGGCCGAGATCCCGCGATCTCCACTTTCTCTTGCGCTCTTCCTTTGACAACCTATCGAAGTCCCAAAAATAGGTCAAACATGACCAAGGATCCTCAAAACTTGGTCAAGGGGAAACACACCATGATGATCTACACTCAAAAATAGACTCCCTACAGAGGACCACAACACAAGTAACAACATCGTCCGCAGAAGCAACAATTTAGGCATGTTCAATAGAACAGACCAGGGTTTCAGGCTAGTAGGCCAACGCATTCTACTTTGGGGACTAGGAGTACTAGACTGAAGATTGGATGTTGGACATGTGGAGAACCACATTACCAGCGTGACTATTCGGTTGAGAGGGTCAGAGCATCTGGGTTAGCCAGACACACTATAGCAAGATATTTTTTCAAGGCCCACCAGATTCATGCAACGATGAATAACCTCTAGGGTGAGTACTAGTCTACTGTGCTCGAGACATCCGGTACCATCACTGACCAAACCTTTATTATTTTGATAGATCCAGGTGCTACAAAGAGATTTATTTCAGGTGAAACACTAAAAATAATTAAGGTAAAGACGGTCTAACAAGATGAGTTTAGCTACGTGGAAATGGCTTCAGGATCCAAGCAGAAGGTTGGAGGAAAATTTATAGACTATAGCCTCAACTTGGGATATTTTGTAATGAAGGCCAACATGTATGTCACGATCTTAGGATATTATGATGTTGTGATCGATATGGACTGGCTGGAATCGCATGATGCGATACTCAACTGTAAGACAAAACAATTGAGTTTGACCGATGATGAGGGACAGAGATGAGTGATTGTAGGAATAAACCATGGAGTTTCCCTAAGGTTCATTTCTTCCCTACAACTACAAAATAGCATGCGCAATGGATGTAAGCTATATGAAATATTAGCACTGAACGAAAAGAGCATGGAAGAAGGATTATAAAACCTTGTGGTAGTATGAGAGTTTGCAGATGTGTTCCCAGATGAATTACCAAGTTTTTCTCTTGAAATAGCGCTGGAATTTACCATCGACTTAAAACCTGAAACTGAACTGATAGTAAGAACGCCTTATCGGATGTCAACGCCTGAGTTAGAGGAGTCGAAAATGAAACTAAAGGAGTTGTTGGACCTAGGACTTATATGTTCAAGTGTGTCACCTTGGGGTGTGCCAACTATTTTCATACAGAAGAAGGATGGGTCGTGGAGACTCTACATTTACTACCCTCAATTGAAGAAGGCAACAATCAAGAACTAGTATATGTTGCCAAGAATAGATGATTTTTTTTATCAAATGAAGGCGTGACGGTGTTTTCAAATATCGACTTGTGATCAAGATATCACCAGTTATAGATCAAAGATGAATACATTCCTAAGAACACATTCAATATGAGGTCAAGCATTACAAGTTTACCGTTTTACCATTTGGAATGACAAATGCCCCATGGGTATTCATGAGCTTGATGAATGGTTTTTTACATGAATACTTGGACAAGTTTTTTCCAGTATTCATTGTTGACATATTATATAGTATTGGATGAAAAAAGAACTTGAAGAACATTTTCACTTGGTACTACAATGTTTACGAGAGAACAACTTATACAAGAAATTGTTGAAATGCTCTTTTTATCAATCAAGGATTCATTATTTAGGGCATGTTATCTTCAGTGAAAGCTTCATTATGGATCCAATGAATGGAGAGGATATTATTGAATGGCTTGCATCGACGAGTACCATAAGTATGTAGCTTTATGGTATTAGCAGGATATTATCGACGGTTCATCGAAGGTTTTTTGAAGATAGAAAATCGGATTATGGAATTAGAGAAGAAAAACAAGAAGTTTGTATGCACAGAGAAATGCCTAGAATCATTTTGAAGGCTCAAGAATATGTTGAAGACAAAGCCAATTCTAAAAGTCCCCGACGTGGAAAAGGAATTTTTTGTATGCAAAGATGCATCCAAGAGGGGATTAGGCGGAGTCATGATGCAAGACGGTCGAGTGATCGCTTACCTCTCTAGGAAATTAAAAAATCATGAGGAGAACTACGCGATGCATGATTTGGAGTTGTTGGCCATTGTGTATGCCCCGAGAGTGTGGAGACACTACCTGATTGGATGGAAATTTGAACTGAAAATAGACCATTGTGGTTTGAATCACGTTTTTACGCAAACTGACTTGAATGAGCGACAAAGGTGTTGGTAAAAAATTATTAGTGAGTAAGATTTTGAGATTACCTACATAAAAGGAACAATGAAAATAGTGGTAGAATCGTTCAGTCAAATACCACACATATTTTCGTTGATACCTCTTCAGAAGAATATTCAAGAAATGATTCTAGCTATACAACCTGATGATGATTGGTATAAAGAGGTTAAGGAAAATATCAGACAAGACACCATGTTGGTGCCTAGGTTTAAAGGATATAATTCGGACAATGACAGATTGATGAGGTATAATAACCGAATTTACGTACCGTCTAACGACAAATTAAGAAGTTTTATCTTAAGCGAAGCTCATAGAGAAGTGTACATGGCTCATCTAGGAGTCATGAAGATGAGGGTAGACCTTAAGCCCTTATTCCTCTGAAAAGGAATGAAGGCGAACATAGTCAACTACTTGGCGAGATGTTTAGAATGTTAGCAAGTGACGGCTGAACATAGACATCTGATAGGATTAATATAGCCCCACGCTATTCCATAATCAAAATGGGAGGTCATTTCGATGGACTTCATTGTGGGATTTCCGCTGATGGCAAGGAGACACAACTCGATTTTCATGGTAGTTGACACTCTGATGAAGAGTGCACATTTTATCCCTATGTGTACGACGTATCACGAATGATACATAGCTAGATTTTTTATCGACGACATTGTGAGGTAGCATGGTGTGCCTAAGAGGATCATATCTGATCGAGGATCAATGTTTACAGGATGATTTTGGACTAGTTTCCAAGAGGCCTAGGGAACCCAACCTAACTTTAGTACCCCATATCACTTAGAGATAGATGGGAAGACAGAAAGAATGAACCAAATCTTGGAAGATATGTTGCTTATGTACATTATGGACCAAAAAAAATGATGGTAAGAGTTATTTCCACTAGTAGAGTTTGAGTACAATAACAACTATCAAAGAACCATTAAGATGGTACCCTTTTTTTTCTTATGGGTGACCATGTCAGATGCCTTTGAGCTGGGATCGACTCGAGGATAGAGTTCTAGTAGGACCAGAAGTGATCCAAGAAATGGAAGAACAAATGAAAATGATAAGACAATTGTCACATACCTACTACCTAAATCGGATTTTTCTGGTCTTCTACCCGACCCGAACCCCTAAATATCCATGGAGGCCCAGTGTAAACTGGCTCTTTCTCTCTCCTTCTTCGTTCCCATGTGATCGTGGGTCATGTTCATGGTTAAATTTGAACACAATGCCTATTTGTATTTCGCGCCTCGGCGCTACAATAAGGTCTAATCGTTCGACTTTGCAACCACCGAACCCCGATAGGGCTAGTGACTAGCTAATGGGGACGAATCCCTACAGGGTCAGCAAATGACCAATAGGAACAAATCCCAACAGGGGTAGAGAACCGCTAATGAGAACAGGCCCCGTCGCGCAATTAAGTGGAATACAGGTGGTAGAAAGGGAAATGTGACACGGTGGTCGACATGTTAGGAGGGGCCCCACTTCACACGCCACCCTATTCCGGACCACCCCCCCATTAAAGGAAGAATGGCAAGGGGGGTCCGAAATCCACTTGAGAGTCGTTGATCCCGGTGAGTTAATATTGACCGTACGAAAGCTACGCGTCCAATTCCGGACCCCCCCGCTACCGCTAAAGGCATAATAGTAAGGGGACTCTGGAATGGAACCTCCATCGTAGATCTGGACGAGTGGACTCTGGTCATCCAGATCTTCTCGCCGCTTATCCTAAAGCATATTCACGTCTTGGCTTAATTTGACGTCTCATCTCCACATCTAACGGTCATGCAGACCCTAAGGTACTCCGAAAGAATCTCATCCGTTCATCGGGGTTTATCATCACGAGAATCAAGACTCTCAATCACGGAACTCCCGAATCCTCGATCCCCGGTTTCCCGATGTGGTTAATATCTCGACACGTGGCCTCTGCCAATCGGATGGCTCAGACCTACTACGGGGTTTCCACCATGGGAAATCTCGAACTCTTGTCAACAGGAATCCTGATTCCACAATCCCCGATGAGCCAATTCACCGATATGGTCCTTTATGTGTTAGCCCTTCTAGATAAAATCTTGGCCCATGTGACCACTATATAACAAGGCCGTAGCCTTATATTTTGTCAGGGTTTTGGACTTTCCAATACCGGAATGTACTCGTCCTCAGGATTCACGATCTGTCGAATCCCGATATGCTGATATAATGACAGTTGGACCTACAATGGATGCCTTTCACTTTGTCGGGATTCTGGACTTTGCAATTTCGAAGTGTATGGAATTCTTGTCCATGGGATTCCCGATTTCCTGATGGATGACTTTCCTTTCAGGACTTTTCCTGAATGCTCTGATTGTCAACACGCGTCCTCCTATGATGGGCGGTCCTGATCTCTTCTCACAATTTCAGAGTTTCCGCTGCTGAGATATTCCGCCATCTTGTCTCTTCAATCTCCGAAATGTCGACGGGCTCCCGATCTTGTCCACATGTCCTCCTATGAGGGACGACTCCTATTGATTCCGGTATTTTCACTAGGAAAATTCCCGACCTCATGTCATCGTGACTCCCGATTTCACGAATGTCGATATCCCGATGGCCACGCCTCTCGTCGGGATTTTCAATTTCCTATTCACGAGGGCTTAACCCTCACGCATCTCTTAACAGATCCAACGGCTGTCGGGTTTTTCTGGATAAGATCTAACGGCTCAGATCTATCCCACCTTGTGCACTCTTCCACTACTTCATGGATGTGGAAAAATCAACGGTCCAGGTGTTCTCACGGACCGTGGGGGTCTACGATCCCGATTTCCTCGCTATTCATGAAGATAGAGGAAAAGGGGCAAGGTATGTAACGCCCTCATTTCTTTTGTCAATAAAACGGTCATTAATGACCATGGGTCTTCCGACGGAATCTCGTTCGTCGATCGATACTTATCCCTACGCTGCTACTTTGGGATTTTAAGAGGGTCATTCCTCCTCATACAGGGTTGTTAAGACTTGCATAGCCAAGTCCTTTTTCCAGGTTTTTGGTAACCCTTTCCAAGGAGGGAATCTCTGTGAAGAGATCTCTTCCGGGGCATCCCTGGAGACAGATAAGAGTAAACAACTTCCCACGAATGGGCTGGAAGCCTGACTTGGTTCAACTTATGCATAATTAAATTCATTTATCAACATAAGCCAATGCGTGGTATTTCTGTTATAAGCATATACAACTACTAGTACTGATCAAAATACTACTCATACATTCTTAAAATGAAAAACATTCATAGTTCTGCAGCTTATGAGCATAATTATCAAAATACATATATTTCAAGGTGCCAGAGGCAAAATACTTATCAGAAATAACACCTGGGTTAAGCAACTGCTGAGAGGGGTGCTCGTTTTCACCCAATTGTAGGCTTAGTGACTCCCAGCAGATTTACCACTAGCCACCCCCGAGCTGAGACCATGATGCTATGAGACTGCATATTTGTTTTCTAGTGACCAGGAGCGAAGGTTGCAATCCTTCCTCTCTGCTATCACTCACTCTGCATAATGCCAGAGTTCTCCCCTTGCGTATGCCCCCCAATCGCTTCTACCCCACGCCTTATCCTCTTGCGAGGTTGCGTGTGGCACGATTACCCTCACACTAATCAGGTCTGATGGATATACAGATGGGAGGTTCACCTCCCATCCCTCATTAAACCATCTACCTACCAGCCTGCGAGACATTTAATTCGGGGCCAGTGAGATTCTTTTGGTTCTTTGGGCCAGTGGAGTCCAAATACGGTATTAATTCTCAGTGGAAGTTAACGCCACCTTTCCAGGTGCCTTCCATCGCCATCGTGGTCGCTTTTTCTACACATACCCTCTCAGCAGTCCTGCAATAAATTCAAAATGTTATTCACATTCATTGACCTTTTTCCTCAAGGTCCATTTACATCACATATTCACATTTATGAGTTTTCCATAGTTCTTGGCCAGTCCAGTTATATTTACAAGTTGGGGGAAATAGGGCGTTACAGTTCCCTCCCCCTTAAAAAGGAACATCGTCCTCGATGTTCTTATCTACTAACATGAATGGTATGTACAGAAGAAAACACAACTGGATATGTCTGTCTCATGGCATCCTCCATTTCCCATGTAGCCTCATCTGGGCCAAAATGTTTCCACTGCACCTTGACCTGTGCAATGGTTCTATTCCAGAGCAGGGTTTCCTTTCTGTCCAGTATGCATTGGGGTTCTGGTAGAAATTCTCCCTCCGATTCCACCTGGATCACAGACCAGTCAATTATATGATTAACATC
>SNQJ01S0046816.1:60716-83436 GCA_010110895.2 Picea sitchensis
TTCAGATTGAAAGTGGCCACTCGGGCCTTCAAATTCTCTGAAAAATCATGGAATCTGAAATATTTCTTCAGTCCAAGTAGCCAGGCCTCGGCTTCCTCTCCCTTCTTTATCTCACCGTTGAAGGAGGGAGGTTTGGCCTTTCTAGATTCCTCAAATTTATGACTCTTGGAATTCTTTTGCTTCTTCAGTTTTCTTTGAGAATAGGAACTGGTCCCACTGCTGGAAGAGTCTTTTGAATCGCTAGCTTCCTTCTCAGTGGAATTGTCTGGCACGGGTCCTTTACCTATGGGGTGGACCTTTGTTGAGGTTCTTCTCTCAGTATGGCCACTAATACGACCATGTTTCTGCACTTTGGGTTCATGCTGCATTTGTCACTGTAGGTCGGATAAGCTCTGCAGTAACACTGCATTAATTTCAGTTTGCTTTTCTTGTTCTTTCATCATCCTTTTATTGTCGGCCTTGCAGCTTTGCAACTCAACCATGAGACTCCTCACAATCTCGACTAGGTCTGGAGGGGTTCCTATCGCTCTTCTTTCATTAGACTCTTCATCTCTATTGCGGGAGCCTTCTCCCATCTCTTGGTGAGTCACTATTCTCTGCGTCTGTAAATTCTTGTGGTTGATTGTCCGCTTAGGTGAAAAGACAAACGATGATTGTTAGTCAAGAGTTAGATATATTTTTATAATCTGGGCATAATTTATAATTCTTTCACATGCATACAAAGTCGGGTTCTTGTTTCCAAGTTTTCAATCCTGGACAAGAGAGTTACGTTAGGGGGGTTTCTCTTCGTAGGAGTACTTCGAACAGAGATTATGCGCAACTCATTCATGAGCCCAATCAGGCCGAGTTTTGTAACCATGCTCTGATACCACTTTGTCACATACCTACTACCTAAATCATATTTTTCTGGTCTTCTGTCGAACCCGAACCCCTAAATATCCATGGAGGCCCAGCATAAACTGGCTCTTTCTCTCTCCTTCTTTGTTCCCATGTGATCGCGGGTCATGATCGCGGTTCAATTTGAACGCAGCGCCTATTTGTATTTCATGCCTCGGTGCTACAGTAAGGTCTAATCGTTCGACTCTGCAACTGCCGAACCCCGACAGGGCTAGCGACTGGCTAATGGGGACGAATCCCTACAGGGTCAACAAATGACCAATAGGAACAAATCCCAACAGAGGTAGAGAACCACCAATGGGAACATGCCCCGTCGTGTGGTTAAGTGGAATACAGGTGGCAGAAAGGGAAACGCGACATGGTGGTCGACATGTCAGGAGGGGCCCCACTTCACACGCCACCCTATTCCGGAGCCCCCCCCACTAAAGGCAGAATGGTAAAGGGGGTCCGGAATCCACTTGAGTGTTGTTGATCCTGGTGAGTTAATATTGACCGTTCGAGAGATGCGCATCCAATTCCGGACCCCCCCCCCCTACCGCTAAAGGCATAATAGTAAGGGGGCTCCGAAATGGAACCTCTGTCGTAGATCTAGATGGGTGGACTCTGGCCGTCCATATCTGCTCGCCACTTATCCTAAAGCATATTCACGTCCTGGCTTAAGTTGACGTCTCATCTCCACATCTAATGGTCATGCAGACCCTAAGGTCCTCCGAAAGAATCTCATCCGTTCATCGGGGTTTATCATCACGAGAATCTGGACTCTCGATCATGGAACTCCCGAATCCTCGATCCCCGGTTTCCCGATGCGGTTAATCTCTCGACACGTGGCCTCCGCCAATCGGACGGCTTAGACCTACTCTGGGGTTTCCACCATGGGAAATCCCGAACTCTTGTCAACAGGAATCCCGATTTTGCGATCCCCGATGAGCCAATTCACCGATATGGTCCTTTACGTGTTAGCCCTTCTGGCTAAACTCCTGGCCCATGTGACCACTATCTAACAAGGCCGTAGCCTTATCTCCTGTCAGGTTTTCGGACATTCCAATGCCGGAATGTACTCGTCCTCAGGATTCACGATTCGCCTAATCCTGATATGCCGATATAATGACAGTTGGCCCTACAATGGATGCCTTTCACTTTGTCGGGATTCCGGACTTCGCAATTTCGAAGTGTATGGACTTCTTTTCCACAGGATTCCCGATTTCCCGATGGATGAATTTCCTTTCGGGACTTTTCCCGAATGCTCCGATTGCCACCACACGTCCTCATATGATGGACGGTCCTGATCGCTTCTCGCGATTTTGGAGTTTCCGCTGCTGAGATATTCCGACATCTTGTCTCTTCAATCTTTGAAATGCCGACGGACTCCCGATCTTGTCCACGTGTCCTCCTATGAGGGATGACTCCTATTGATTCCAGGATTTTCACTAGGAAAATTCCAGACCTCATGTCATCGTGACTCCCGATTTCACAAATGTCGATATCCCGATGGCCACGCCTCTCGTCGGTATTTTCAACCTCCTATTCACGAGGGCTTAACCCTCACGCATCTCTTAACAGATCCAATGGCCGTCGGGTTTTTCTGGCTAAGATCTAACTTCTTAGATCTATCCCACCTTGTGCACTCTTCCACTACTTCATGGATGTGGAAAAATCAACGGTCCAGGTGTTATCACGGACCGTGGGGGTCTACGATCTTGATTTCCTCACTATTCACGAAGATAGAGGAAAAGGGGCAAGGTATGTAACGCCCTCGTTTCTTTTGTCAATTAAATGGTCGTGAATGACCATGGGTCTTCCGACGGAATCTTGTTCGTCGATCGATACTTATCCCTACGCTGCTACTTCGGGATTTTAAGAGGGTCATTCCTCCTCGTACAGGGTTGTTAAGACTTGCATAGCCAAGTCCTTTTTCCAGGTTCTTGGTAACCCTTTCCAAGGAGGGAATCTATGTGAAGAGATCTATTCTGGGGAATCCTTGGAGACAGATAAGGGTAAACAACTTCCCGCGAATGGGCTGGAAGCCTGACTTGGTTCAACTTATGCATAACTAAATTCATTTATCAACATAATCCAATGCGTGGTATTTCTGTTATAAGAATATACAACTACTAGTACTGATCAAAATACTACTCAGACATTCTTAAAATAAAAGACATTCACAGTTCCACAGCTTATGAGCATAATTATCAAAATACATATATTTCAAGGTGCCAGAGGCAAAATACTTATCAGAAATAACACCAGGGTTAAGCAACTGTNAGGGGTGCTCGTTTCCACCCAACCGTAGGCTTAGCGACTCCTAGCGGATTTTCCACTAGCCACCCCCGATCTAAGACCACGATGCTGTGAGACTTCGTCTTTGTTTGCCAGTGACTAGGATTGAAGGTTGCAATCCTTCCTCTCTGCTATCACTCACTCTTCATAATGCCAGAGTTCTCCCCTCGCGTCTGCCCCCCAATTGCTTCTACCCCATGCCTTATCCTCTTGCAAGGTTGCGTGTGGCACGATTACCCTCGCGTTGATCAGGTCTGACATCTCTACGGATGGGAGGTTCACCTCCCATCCCTCATTAAACCATCTACCTACCAGCCTGCGAGACATTTAATTTGGGGCCAACGAGCCGCTTTTGGTTCTCCGAGCCATTGGAGTCCAAATACGGTATTAATTCTTGGTGGAAGTTAACGCCACCTTTCGAGGTGCCTTCCACCGCCATCATGGTCTCTTTTTCTGCACATCCCCTCTCAGCAGTCCTGCAATAAATTCAAAATGTTATTCACATTCATTGACCTTTTTCTTCAAGGTCCATTTACATCACATATTCACATTTATGAGTTTTCCATAGTTCTTGGCCAGTCCAGTTATATTTACAAGCTAGGGGAAACAGGGTGTTACAACAATGGATTAAAGAAGTGCAAGCTCGACATAAGAGTTATGTCGATGGACGTCGTGAAGTTGGTGATCGAGTCTTCCTGTGGGTGAAACTACACAAGAGTTCAATCAAGTTTGGAAAGGGTGCTAAACTCTCTCCTAGGTTTGTGGGACCCTTCGAAGTTATGGAAATTAAATGGCCCATGGCCTATCGACTAGCCTTGCATGATCCTTTGAGGCATATGTACGATGTTTTTCAAGTATCTATTTTGAGACATTATGTTAGTGATCCTACATATGTGATTGACTTGAGTTATTTGCAGGTGTCAGATGAGGGTGTGCTCACGGTGGAGCCAATCCGCATTATGGACCGTCGCATTCGATAACTATGACGTTGAACATTCGATCAGGTCAAGGTGTAGTGGGACAGTTATAGTCCACACTTGGCTACCTGGGAGGACGCATATGATATGCGCCAAAAGTTTCCATTTTTTCTGATAGTTAGACATTTAAATCTTATCAGATGTTTTATTTACTGTATTTTTATACTGTGAAACTTCGGGACAATTTTTAAAACAAGAGGGGGTGTATGTAACATCTCTATCTTGTGAGCACATGTTATTGACTTTTTCTTTGAGGACACTTGCATGCAAGTGATCCAATTTTAGTAAATGCATTGTGGTTCGCTTATGGATTCTTATGATGATGTTGATGGATTATGATGTTATGTTATTGGATTTCTATGTATTGATAGATGATATTGATGATTTTCCCATGAGTGTGAAGAACACTTGACAGATTGAGGATGCTTATGGCATCAATGGACCTCCTTAGACTCTGGATCGATTTAGGGAGTGGACTGTATTGGTTTGGGTATTTTTATTTATTCATATGTGACATATGATTAGGTATATTATGATGTTTTTTATGGATCATTGACAATGTTTCATTGATGGATGCAGGCTGACGATTGCTTTCTAATAAGATTCACATAATCACTAAAGGGGTCATGCACAACAACCATATATTGAGGGAGAGGTGTGGCAGCATCCCTGCCATAGCCTACTATAACTCTTGTTGTGGCTCAAATTTTATGTTAATGATTACCTAGTTCGAGAGATCCATGATGTCGTGAGGGAAGACTGATACAGTTTCTCACAAAGATTTTAAGGGACACACAATAAGGAAGGGTCATTATTCCTTAGAGTCCCTTCGTCTCTCACAAGGTTGTATGAATGGAGTATTGACTCCAAGGGTCAGAAAACTACCAAAACAAGTCAAAGGTGAGTGGCACCCTTGGAGCACATAGTGCATCTTGAAGGGCATGTCGCATACTTAAAATTTGAATAAGAGGAGAGTGGTACCCTTGGAGCATGTAGTGTGTTTTGAAGGGAACATCGTGTAAGTAAAATTTGAACCAAACACGAGTGGCACCCTTGGAGAATGTAGTGCGTCTTGAAGGGCACATCGTGGTATAAAAAAATGAGTCAATGAATCTAGGTGCCATAGAAATCTTGAGTGAATGTTAAACCTTAAAACCTAGAGCACCTGCCGAATCAATTAATTAACTAAAAAATGAATTTATTAATATTAATCCCTAAGGGTCTAGGTGTTCATAAATAAATATTTAACTAAGCCTAAGTCTATGTGAGTGAGAAGACTAAAAAAACTAAATTTTTAAATTAAATGATGAGGGGATGAAATAAATCAAATTAAGAAACAATGAAAATAAAAATAAACCCTAAGGAGTTATTAATAGACTTGTACAAGTAAATACTAAATTAGAATTTAATTGAGAATGGAATAAAGCATAAATATGTGTAAGCATAGAAAGGTATCTAGTCTAGTTTAACTAAAGAACTTTCATAATTTAAACACAACTCAGTTTTAGAAAGGCGTCAATCATTAAAAGGAAAATAAAGGGAATAAAGGGACAACTAGGAGTGATTTTAGGAGAACTTTAAGGATGGGTGAGTGAAATTGACATTTAATTTAATGAAATTGTGGATTTATTAGTGCAACTAAGGGAACAAGTGCAAATTGTATGGGGGAAATAATTCCTAATTAAATTAAAAAAAAATGAATTTAATGTGCAAATGGAAAGTGGTCAGCAATAAAAATTCTATAAAAGAAATGGCTGAGAGGAGGAAGGGATAATGACTGCTATGAGTAAGGTTATGCTGCAGAAATTTTGATTGGTTTTACCTGTTAGAGTTGGGATACATAGCTCGAGTGAGAGAATGGTAGCTATACATTGTGAGGCGCGCTGAGACCTAGAGGATCTATGGGAGTGTGTGTGTGCGTGGCCCCTGTGTGACTTAGGGGGCTAAGAGGGAAGAAGAGTACCCCTAGCATTGGTTGGGAGGTACCGGTGACGTCTCTATGATTAGAAAGCAGGAGGACGGAAGGATCGCTTGTTGACGAAGAACATTGCCAAGCCCAGATTCGTCGGTTATGGTATTCTCATTGCAATTTGATTTGTAAAATATTTGGTTATTTATGTATGGTTTTCTTATTCGCCACATATGTATATAAACATTCTTATCGAATGCATTCTCCTTGCAGCTTGAATTGTAATAAGATTTGGTTGTTTATGTATGGTTTTCTTATTTTTCGCTTATGTATAAAGACCTTGTTTCCAAATGCTTTCTCCTTGTCACTTAAATGGTAATAGGAATGGATGTATGTGTAATGTTATATAAATCCACTGATATGATACACCTTTGTCGCAAATTTTCTTCCTTGACCGTTGAGTACCATAGAAGGAGTTATCGAGAATAAATTTTAACTTAGAACATCTTACCTTGCTATTCCTTTTCCCAATCGTAGGCTCTCTTCTTGGCTATTTTTCTTGGAGTTTAAACTGCTAGATTTGGATTCCTCATGTAACCTCTACCTTATCGTTTTTCCTTCACCCAACGATTGTTTAAATCATTTACTCAAAGTTTTTTTCTTTGAGCACCCACTGCCATGTAAACTTACTTCTCTACATTTTTGCACCAAAACCTTCCCCAGCGGTGGTGGAATTCACCCAACGATTGTTTAAATCGTTTACTCAATGTTTTTTTATTTGAGCACCCACTGCCCTGTACACTTACTTCTCTGCGTTTTTTCACCAAAACCTTTCCCAACAGTTGTGGAATTCACTAAACGATTTTATGAATCCACTTAGGGAATTGTTGGGTTCTTGCTCAACTTCATAATGAAATTTTGTTGTTTCTTATGCTTGGGATTTTTAGCCCAACGATTGTTCCTTTACTCAACAAATTTTCTATTTACCTTGGCGTAAATAAAACCTCTGCATTCATGATACCTCTGCCAAGTAAAAAAAAGAAAAAAAGAAAACCTGTGTGTGAGGAACCCACGTGATTCTCTACCAAGCTATCTACTCCTTCTTTTAGTATGGAGGTGTCATATTGCTTGTGGAGGAACCCACGAGAATTCTACCTATGTATCATTTCATTTTTTTTGTGGTGGGGTTACTCACCAGAGTAAGTTTTCCCAATTCATTGGGAGAATTCACTGCTTCAAATCATCTTGTTTTTTCTTTGAGTTTTTTTGTTAGGCAAATTCACTGGTGGTTCTCTATGTCTTGGTAGTAGAATTCACTGGTGGTTCTCTGCGTTTGGGCAAGTGAATTCTCCCCCTTTTTTATCTGCATTTTTCGCATTTGATAATGATTGCGTGTCTAGGAGGGGAACGCTCTGCGTTCACCCCCTTTTTCTCTGCAAATTCCTTCTGATTAATACCCATTTATTCCCCACGTTTTTGGTGGAGAGTCTAAGCTCTATGACCTCCACTCTTCTCAACTAATGTAGATAGTAACCTCTGCGATATTTACTTCACATGCCCAACAATTTTTTTGCATCCACTTTCTTTGCGATTATGTGTGTATTAACGCTTGCCTATTTCCTTGTGATTCTATGAGTCCTTATAGAGGGATTCTTCCTAGTTTTGGTTAGATCGCGTTGCGATCTAACCTAGGCATACTCCGTGTTTTTCTTAACGAAATTACCCTTGTGTTTAATTTTAAGCTGGAATGTGGTTTTCCTCAATGGATTACCTCTGCATTTAATTTATTTTGGATTGGTAATTCTGTAGTGGACGTTACCAAAGTTTTCGTTTTAAAATTATGTCCTTATAACCTTGATAATGACTTATGTGATTTTAACAAGTTTCCTTCTAAGTAGGCTTAGAAATTGACAAAGAATTCATAAAGGTAGATTACGCTTGCATGACTAATTGTTATTTTTGTTACTGATCAATTTTCCTGCAGAATCGATTGGGAAGAATAGCTTAGAGAGTCTTTTTAAGATGCTATAACTAAAGGTGATAAGGAGTTACAGTAGAATTAAACCACCCTTATTTATTATAATTTTCCTTATTTAAATGAATAAGGCGATAAAGAGTTATAACAGAAATAAATACCTCTACTAAATTATAATTTAGACATGTGCCACGAAAAAAAGAAATAGAACAAAAAGGGAGAGAATCTATATATCTCAAACTTAACTAGATTTACATTTCTATCTACTTAAATTTTATCATAGACCAATGTGTGCGCAATATTTAAAAGTATCTTCAAAATGGAAAAATGAAAGGAGAATGGTTGGACTCATGGATATGTAGCTACTTATTCAGTTGAATTGAGTAATTAAGTGTTTATAATATTTTGCACCATTGAAATAATGTGATTACCCTTGTGCGCCTTGAATTAAATTGATAATTACTCTTGCACCATTGAATGATGTGGTGTATGGTGTAATAGAATTTGTTGCACACATTGAAATAATATAGATGATAGCTTTTGCGCCACAAAAAAAAATTGATTACACTTGCGCCTCAACCTTTGTCATTATATTATTGATGAAGTATTTACATTCTCTTGCACCTTTGAATTTAATGTTGATTCACTCTTGCATCATGAACTAGTTGCTAATTATCCTTGCATCATGAAATTATGTCGATATATGACTAATTTAGTAACTAGTTTTCTTTTGCACCATTAATTAAGTTGACATGTGATCATTCTAGAGTTTATTTACTCTCACGTGCAATGAATATTTAATTTTGATTAATCATTGTTTAAATTTGATATTGCGTGTGCTCTTAATTAAATGTTGATGTATGATTGATAAGGATGATGAATACCCTTGCGCCATGATTACTTTCTGATTATGATTGGTTGATTGATCTAGTTGGTGTTGGACTTGATTGTATTAGTGAGCTTTAGACACCTCCTTGTTGCTCACAACACTTGCCAGCCCTAAGACCTTAAATGGTCAAAATCAATTGAATCCTGGGCTTGAGCGTTGCTTATGTGTCTTGGAGGTCCTAACCTTATAGGGTAGATTGGGTGAGTAGTCATTTTAATATTAATTATCTGATTGATCATTGATTATAAATTGTTTCAAGATGATTGTGATGTGCTCAATGGTGAGACTATTTATTTTTATGTGTCGCTATCCTTTTTGTTGATGCGTTGAATGTGTTGTTATTGATTTCAATGATGAGTATCTGGTAATTCTTTTACTTATGATGTCGTTGATTTGCGTTGCAATGATTTATATTTTTTACGTTATTTTCCTAATGCAAAAAAATAAATTACCTCTAATGCTTCGCTTTCCTAGTCGTAATGGAGGGGGCATTACATTTTTATTGATGAGTGTATTAAGAGAGTAATATGCTCAAGAAATTGAGAGAAGTCGGAAGATGAAAGTGATGGAATAATACTAACAACTAGGAATGCAAATGTAGGTTCAGTTACAAACAAATGTTTACCCAAGCAGGGTGGTGGGGGAACCAACCATTGCACCATCATTGACTGTTACCATTACACCATCATTGATTTACACCATCATTGATTGTTGAACATGAATTGGTTTGGAAGCTCATAAATTTTCATCATCATGAGTTTGTCCACTTCTCCAATAATTGTGTGTGGTGCATGAAAAAATCTAAATGTAATCTATTTGTTGGGTGCACAATGCTTGCTCCACTCCAAAATTAGAATCCTTAAAATATTCACTACATCATTGTGTTATCTAAAATGTCATGGTCCCTCATGGGGTACGTCGGATTAATCATTCTTATGTGGTTTATGATATTATTTATGATATGGACTTTGGGAAGGTTTACACACTTTCATTGGCATGTCCTTTGGATTGAAATTTAAGAATGCATAAAGATATAATTTAAAATATAAAACATATTGAAATTTTTGAAATTTTAAATTAAAAAAGATATTGTAAAATAAAAAAATGTTAATTTTTTGGTGTAGCAAATAGTTCTATATTTTTTCATTTTGAAATTACCTTCATAAAATACAGGATCGTCACTAAGTCCTTAATGCTCATGCAATTTGTAAATTAGAGTGTTATTTTTATTGGTTATTGATAGTTTTGAACGTCACCTAGCTTGAATGAAACACATCATTTCAACATGCACTTTTCCGATGTGGAAATCAGGGATGCGAATAGGATCGATTTACATATAGCATAGTGCATGGCATCCAGTTCTAGACTAGGAGGTAGCAATGAGCGTTACTGTTTAGGCAGATGTAAAACATGGTTCAAGGGAGATTTTGGTTGGGAATGGAGGTGTCTCTGCCATGCATATAAAATAATGGTCATGTTCGATTGGACTTAGAGCCTTCGCAATTGCTCCTTCCAAATAGATATTCCAGAGTGATCAAAATGTCGAGATGCTGGGCTCACTCCATTGAATTACTACTAACAATCTGAGGCCGTTGATGGTCATGACTGATTCTTGGTGTTCATCTGGTGCCTTTGCATCCAATGGTACTTTGATTACCACCCGTGAATTCAACAATTGACTGAAGGTCGTTCGCCTTTTTGTACTCTCTCTTAAATATGCATGTGATTGGAATGAAGCTGGGTTTAATGGACATTTAGAGAATCAATGGTATGCTTCCAATGAGATCCTTCCTGACAATAAAATTATTATGCTGCAATGTAGGCGAGCTTTCTTCTGCGCATTCATACCCATTCATAATGAGAGAGCTTTCTTCTACACATTCATAATGAGAAGAAAATCATATTCATTCATTGCTATGTTCTCACTATCAACAGTTAATGGATTTCAAGAGATAGAAATTCCCACCTGTGGTGGGAATTTCCAACATGCTCTTCAAAGCCATGGAAGAATTATTATTACAGATCGCAGCCCTGTTTGGGATATGGAGAATATGCATGAACCCAATATTTGTACCTTATTCCATGGAGTTGAGCGCGTAATACCAGTAATTCATGGCCTGCTAGGATCTCGTACTAGGGTTGTGGCATCAATCATCTCCGTTCTGCAGCTACGAGGGATCGATCTGTGGGAGAATGCGTTGTGAATATAGTGGTATTTATTTATGTGCATGGGAATTTAACAGGCGGATGCTAGATTGCACACGATGACTAAATGTCTCTTGGCAGCTGTAGGTAAGGATAATCCATCTCATCTTTTCAAAGGAAACCGATCTTATTTGTCCCACCGTCAACTGTCGGTCTACTGGAGTCGAGAATGAAACGAAAGGTTGGGAGCTTGGGAGCCCCTGGTTAGTTCTAGTTCCTAGTCTCTTCCATTTCTATTTGTAAACTTGGATATCTCTTATATAGGCTATTGTCTATCCCTTTCGATGCCTCATCTCTATCCCTATATTCAGATAGCATCTCTTCCTAATCTTGAATATAAATTTTTCCAATCTCTGGCTGGTCCTTGCTGCTTAAATTCTACCTATAGCTTGCAAGATTCCCAAGGAATAGAGAGAATATATTTTCTCCACTCTCTTCCCCGGTATGAATAATAGAGAAATTCAAACCATAAATATTGATTCCAAATGAAATACAAATCTGTAAGTGAACACAATATTAGAGGTAAGAACGTTATTTGAATAAGAATATTGATAAGGGCTTATCTAGGGAATGAGTTATAAATTATAGATGTACATAGGAGATACCAATTTCTTATATTTTGTACTTGCTATAAACCTGTTAACCAAAATTATTGAATAAATTTCTTATCGAAAATTAACGTTCATAAACAATATTTCTTATGTGTGGGCTAAATCTACAAGTGAAATATTACACTTAAACATGAAAATGTGATTTTATTCACACTTCATAATGTCTTTTTTTTGTGTTTGTTAGTTTGTTTGTGACATGTGGGACTAACTCGTGGCTAAGAAACCACGATTCAGGGGCATATAAGAAATCAAAATCACCCGGGGATCGCACGTGGCCTCAACCACACCAACCCTTAACATGACTGGATTTTTTGTCCCTGCAGGTTTCAAACAGGTGACTTTAACATCACAGAGTGCCTTAACAACTCACTCTGTCACTGACTATCCTACACCTCGGGGACACACTTGTTAATGTCTTAAATATGTAACTTAGTTTAAAATCAAACCAAACTTACTCTCATACAATATCCTTTGAACTGTGAGAATATGAACAAATGCATGGACATCGTTCCAACATAAATTGGATGTAAAATTTGTTGATATCTTTTGTCGAATTCGGTAAAAAAATAGAAAAAGTCGTTTTTGTTTTAGGATTAAGTGAATCCCTACAATAAGCCTTAATGTGACACCTAATGTGGACCTAGAAGAGGATGATTCTATAAACAATAAACCCATGATGTGGAGATCAACTATATAGTACACTAACATTTGATCATTTTGCATGCAGATGTAAGTCCATGATGACGGATAAGAATCTGATATGGGAGAACCTTCTCACCAAAAATCTCACCTTGAACTTCTCTATGATACAATCCGAAACATGCTTGATCTTGTAGAGACACCTAGAACTCAAAATTGAATTCCCCTCCGATCTCGACACTATGTCCAAAAAAATATTCCTCATAATAGAGGTGTACTTCTCTACCATGGCATCCCTCCATACCTATTGATTTGTTGCTTCCTTAAAACTGGAAGCCTTAGCATCAATGATGCTACTCATAAGTGCCATATAGTTTGAAAATGTCTTCAGAGGCTTGTGTTCTCTAACTTCACTTCTCAGAGCCTCACCAACATCCATCAATGTCTGCAAGATACCCCTAGATCTCCTGACAAGAATGGAAGGTGATAATTCCTCCTCCCCACCTGAAGTATGAACTATCTACTCTTCTCATCCTGGAGCCTACTGCTCCTCTTCCTCTATCAATGTTGATGACTCATGAGTACTCCTAGATGCCAAGTTCTCATCAAACTTAACATCTTTGCTCACAATTATCTTCCATTATGATAGAATGAAGATCATGCCAGCCTTTGAGGTATCGTTCTACCCCACAAATATACCCTTCTATCATAAAGGCTCAAGCTTCGTTCTCTTCTCCACAAGAACATAGATAAATTGGACAACCAAAGATCCTCAAATTATAAATCTGTAGATTTACTCCTGATAATTCCTCCTCTGGAGTATTCCCCCCCAATATCCTTTAAGGAACATCGTTGTGTTACATTCCTCTTCCGACAGGAAAATAGGAAACTCCTGGTCATGTATCATAGCCTTGGAATAACTGATAATGGACCGATTCTTTCTCTCCACAATCCCATTCTACTGAGGGTTGTATAAGACTGTCAAATCCCTATTAATTCCTTCCTCCTTCCATAAATACTTGAATTCATTTGAAGTGTACTCTCCCTCATTATCTGACCTCAAGACATTGATGTTCTTGCTTGTATGGTTCTCTACTTGTTCCCTGAACTCTTTGAACCGAAATAAGACCTCATCCTTGGCCTTCGTAAAAAAGATCCAGGTTTTCTTGGAAATGTCATCAATAAACGTCACATAGTATGATGATCCCTGTAACGATGCTACTGACGTCGACCCACTCACATATGACATGCCACAACTCACATACGTTTTCACTATGTCTCTTCTTTGATGCAATCATCCCAATGTCTCTACCAATATGAAACATTTTCCCAAGCAAAAACGCCTTAGACGAATGGTTCCAATGAATTGGGAATACCATTCAATGCCACATTCATGATCTCTATCTCCTCCATTTTTCTACGATGGTTGCAATTTGATCATGCACCTATGTGATCCTCATGAGATAGCTAGTAGAATTATCCAATCTAGACACATTCACCGATCTGAGTTTATTACTTAAGACCATCTTCATATTCATGTTCTTGATATGGAATAAACTTACCAATGCATCAAACATCTCTTTGGCCATCTTATTCTTAATTAGGTGAGGGAGTCCAGGAAGATAATAGCTGCTTTGGTCTCCTTCTTGTTGTGAACTTCCAAAGATACCATATTTTTTGGTGGATTAATTGTTTTATCCACTATCTCCCAAAGGTGATAGTCCTTCAATGGAAAATTTACTCTTGGTTTACAATATAGGAATTTAGTGTTGGTTGTGGAGCCTGATTATCTTCTTGATTCAAAGGTCTTTGTTTTTAGTCATGTTTATACCCCATGAAAACTGTACACCCCTCCACGTATTGGGTTTACAGGGGGGATTTTTCCCCTATGGGGTACAGGGGGCTCATCCCCCTGGTTGGGTGGTCTGGGGGAGAAGCCACTGAAGGAAAAATTGCCTTGTAAATGCATATTGGAATTTCATAGTCAATCTTGACTATTCATCATTAAGTCGCAGATCTTACGATAGAGATTATGTTAGAATTTTTTTCCCTAGAAGGCAACCCTCTTTTTATGAGGGAATTGTGTTGCGGTTATGTATTATCGTTAATATTGTATTCTAAGAGAGGATACTATGAGAGAAAGAAGAGGATGTTACAATGGGTGTGTTGTAGGTTGTATCCCTTCATTTGTTGGATAATAGAAATGAAGGACCTTGCAATTTCTTTGGTGGACGTACCCCACATTGGGTACACCACATATATCTGTGTCTCTATTGTATTATGTATATTTTTTGTTTAATTTATGAATTTGTTTTATTTTATTACAATGTGATCCTGTTTTTCTAACTAGTATCAGAAGGAAATGTAACTCACTAGGAATAGAGGGTTCCTGGTTTGAGTGGGAGCAATGGCAGAAGATGTAAAGTTTAGGGTCAAGAAATTTAATAGAAAAACTATGAGTTATGATGATCCAGGTGGATATCGGTGGCCACCCACCTTCTCCAACTGGCCCAAAACATGTTTCTGGCAATTTTGGTAATTTACTATTTTTAGCAGTTTTTAACTTCCGAGGCCATTTTGAGGCCCTAAACGATGTTTTTTGAGAAAACGGGGAGAAACATGGATCATAGAACATGTTTCTCACTCAAAATTTGTAGTTCTTATATAGATCTTTCCAACGAGCTATTGAGCGCCCCAAACAGAGATCACATGCAAAAGTTACGCCACTGGGAAGTTGACGTATCAACTACCTGCATCGGGGCCCACAAACCTTTTGGCTTTTCATCTTCCGGGGTTAGGGTTTTGGATTTTAATTTTGTTAAAAATTCCCTTAGAGCCTCATTGTAATAATCATCTTCTCATGGATGCGAGTAGCCGTCACATCTCTTCTCATAGATAAGCTACCACCATTCTAGCGAGTCTTTCACTCTGTATTTTATAGTCTCTGTACATTTATTTCGTTAATAGAAATCATGTATTACTGTATATATGTGACTCTTGTTTTATTTCCACTATATCTCTGTTATATTTTTGTCTCTCTTGCAATATCTCTGTGCATTTCTTTATTATATCTCCGATCTCATTTTGTACCGAAAATAATCTGGATCAGTGGTATCAGAGTAGGCTGCTCTTGATCATTTTTTCAGTGCATGTCCCCGACGAGGTCCGAGTATAGCAAGTTGGGTCTCGAGCTTGTCTCTCTTGAAGACAATCGCTCTTGCACACTCAATAAACCCTCAATGGTGTGCACACTCACAAACCCTCAATGGTGGAAGAAAAGAAAATGACAGAGCAAACGGTCCTATCAACTGCTGTTTGAGCAAGCTCTCAATGCTGATATGAGAGGGATGAAAATGATGGAGAATTTTTCCCACGGCCTTCAACGCCCGATAGCAACAAGTGTATATTCATCAAGAATCCACTTTGAGGCACCTCACCTTTCAAGGTACAGGTTAATTTTGATATTCCCATAATCTATTTGAAGGTCAAATAGATGCAGATGCCCTAGATAAATGGTTAAATCTGCTAGAAGGTTATTTCTCTGTTCATAATTTTTTCGACAAGGAAAATATCACCTTCGCACTCCTTAAGGCTCTCCCCCATGTCAAACATTGGTGGGAAACTTACTGGGAGTAGAGTTTCACAGAGGAGTCTGGAATATATGGGGTCGAGCCCACCTGGGATTTTTTTGTGGATGCGGTAAAGGAACAATACTACCCTATCCGCAACTATGAGGACCAGTACATGAGATGGACCACACTGCGGCAAGTGAGGGGCCAAGTAGTTCCGGAGTTCACCAATACCTTCCATACCTTGCGCACCAAGATGGGTATCAAATACTCTGAGCGACATTTGGTTCTGAAATATCGTGGGGCTCTACACAGATACATCCAAACTGAAATTGATTTTCTAGACATCTCATCACTGAGTGTTGCTTATCGATATGCTATTAAAATTGAGTATAAATTTAAGCACCAGAACAAACAGGAATTCAGGTATCCAAATCTGCAACAACCAAAGTATGAAAAAGATGGCCCAAACAAACAGTCTCCTGAAAACCAGTCCAAGGCACAAGAAAAGAAGGGTCACGGGAATACAAAGAAGGACACCAGAAAATGATGCGAGTTCCACAAAATCCCTTGGCACAACACCGATGAATGTCACTCAAAATAGTCATTGGTGGATGAGATCAAAGACAAGGAGCCAGCCCTTGATTCTGAATCTGATTATGAAAATAATGGTAAAAGACATATCATCGATGCAGACCCCACTGCTATTGTCGCGACTGCAGCAATTCAACTAGAAGAACCAACAGATCCTAAAGAAAGGGAGCGCCTTTTTCATTCACAGATGTGGGTGAAGGGGACACCGCTGCATTTTATTGTTGATAGCGGAAGCCAGAAGAACCTCATCTCTGCAGAGGTCGTCAAACAATTAGGATTGTCGACAACACCACACCAGCAGCCATACAACATCGGGTGGCTTCGCCAATGACGAGATCTTCGTGTCATCCATCAATGTTGATTGTCATATGGCATCCAACCCTTCAAGGATGAGGTATTATGTGATGTTGCCCCACTGGATGTCTGTGATGTTCTCTTGGGCTAGCCATATATGTGGAAACACCATGCTATATATGAGTCTCGACCCCATAGTGTCATTATTACTTTGGGGGGTCATCTATACAGGATACCACAGGTAGTTCCAACTACTGCCCCACCTAAACAGTGCCACAAGGTAGTATCTCATACTACAAAATTCATATTCTCCACAATCTATTCAAAGGGTGAACATAAGGATACTGCAACCACCACAGCTTCGTCCCAAGCACCTTCTATCCACCGGAAGTAGGTCGATAAGGTTGCAGCAAAGCACAAAGATTTCTTCTGTACACAATAATCTAAAATAGCCAGACTGGTTAAAAAGGTCCAAACCTTCCAGCCAAAGGTTCGTGATAGCCTTCAACAAGCTAAGCAACACCACTTCTCCAACAAGGCAAGCAACTCACCAAGATTCAGATTCACCAATCGCTTTCCCCTCTTCCCCGAGAAATCAACGCAATGGAGACCATTGCTTCCTAAGGAGGGAGGATTGATCCACGTGGATATCGGTGGCCACCCACCTTCTCCAACTGGCCCAAAACATGTTTCTAGCAATTTTGGTAATTTACTATTTTTAGCAGTTTTTAACTTTCAGGGCCATTTTGAGGCCCTAAACGATGTTTTTTGAGAAAACGGGGAGCAACATGGATTGTAGATCAATGTTTCTCACCCAAAAGTTGTATTTCTTGGATAGATCTTTCCAACGAGCTATTGAGTGCTCCAAATGAAGATCGCATGCAAAAGTTATTCCCCTGGGAAGTTGACGTATCAACTACCCCCATCGGGGCCCACAAACCTTTTGGATTTTCATCTTACGGGGTTAGGGTTTTGGATTTTACTTTTGTTAAAAATTCCCTTAGAGCCTCATTGTAATAATCATCTTCTCACGGATGCGAGTAGCCATCACATCTCTTCTCAGAGATAAGCTACCACCATTCTAACGAGTCTTTCACTCTGTATTTTGCAGTCTCTGTACATTTATTTCGTTAATAGAAATCGTGTATTACTGTATATCTATGATTCTTGTTTTATTTCCACTATATCTCTGTTATATTTTTGTCTCTCTTGCAATATCTCTGTGCATTTCTTTGTTATATCTCCGATCTCATTTCGTACCGAAAATAATCCGGATCATATGCAATATGCAGATGGAAGATTATTTATATCAAAATGATATTTTCCTAACATTGGACGGAATAAGAAAGAAGTCGACGACCATGAACGACGAAGAATGGGAGGTTCTTGATATAAAATAACTAGGGACAATACGGCTGAGCCTGGCAGCGTCAATGGCTTTCAATATTTCAAAAGAAAAGACAACGAAGGTGCTGATGGACGCATTGGATCAACTATATGAAAAACCATTAGCATCCCATAAGGTATTTCTAATGAATATATTATTAAATATGAATATTTGAGAAGGTGGGTCTATTACAGATCATTTTAATGAATTTAATATGGTTAATAATAAGTTAATTTCTATAAAAGTGGACTTTGGTGATGAGCTCAGGGATCTTTTAATATTGTGCTCATTGCTAGAAAGATGGAATGGCTTGGTCATGGCTGCAAGTAAATTTTTCTCTGGTTCAAACACTTTAAAATTAGATGATGATTTTCGTGTTATCCTTAGCGAGGAAATGCAATGAAAAAGCATAGGTGAGACATTAGGTAATGCATTGACTATGGAGAACAGGGGAAGACAAAAGGATAGAGGAAATGGGTCAGGGAATTGTGAGAATTATAGGAAGGGAAGATCCAAATCCAGACTGACAAAGATAGAGTGATATAATTATGGGAAGAAAGGATATTCGAAGAAAGACTACAAAGCTCCAAAGAAACAAATAGATGGGAAACAAGAGAAAAATTAAGAAGAAAATGTAACATGTGATGTGTTACAATATGCTTTGATTCTTTCTATAGATAATATTTCTGAGTCTTGGGTAGTATATCCATGGGATTCATTTCATGCCACACCCCATAGGAAACATTCTATATATTATGTTCAAGGTGATTTTGGACAGGTTCATTTGGGTGATGATTTACCATGCAAAATTGTTGGAATCAGTAAGGTACAAATAAAGAAAAAGAATGGAAACCAATGGTTATTGAAAGAGGTAAGACATGTAACTTCCCTATAATTTCAATAGGGAAGTTGGAAAGTGAAGTTTGTATATATATATATTTATAGATAAGGTGTGGAAGGTCACCAAAGGATCACTGGTGATAACAAAAGGAGATAAGGTAGTTACATTGTATTTATGTATTGGTAATACTAACTCTTCTATATCTTCAGCTTCTACGGGAGTGAATACAACACTATGGCATCATAGGGTTGGATAGATGAGTGAGAAGGGGATGAAAATACTTAACAAAATAAATTTGTTGTTAGATATTAAACAAAATGATTTAGATTTATGTGAACATTGTGTTTATGGAAAACAAAAGAGAGTCATATTTCATAGAGTCGAAAAAGAAAATAAGAGTGAAAGGTTAGATATTGTGCATACAGATGTATGGGGACCAAATCATGTATCATCTCTTGGTGGCTCTCATTATTATGTTACTTTTATTGATGATGCAACTAGAAAAACTTGGGTTTATTGCATTCGACAAAATCTAATGTTTTTCATACTTTTAAGAAATGAAAATATTTTGTTAAGAGTGAGACATGAAAAATGTTGAAGTATCTCATATCATACAATGTAGGTGAATATTGCAGCAAGGAGTTTCAAGATGAACATTCATGCAATGGGATTCATAGAGAGAAAATAGTTCTAGGAACACCACAAGGAAATGGTGTGTTAGAAATGATGAACATGACAATCATGGAGCGTGCAAGGAGTATGACATTGTAATGTACCCCAAATTTCCCAAATAAAACAAAAAATTGTTAGGGGACATTAAAGTTCATTGACTCTCAAACATTTGATTGTGACACATAGATAATCCATAGAACTTATATTTATTCCTTTATTGTATGCATAGAAGATTTATCATCGTTATAGGATTAGAATCACACACCTACTTGTATTAAAGAAAATCGCGACCAGGGCTATCATAACCCTTAGAATAACCACCATGTCTTTGTCAAGTCATGTTATCCATAATACAACACGTAATAGACTATAGAATATAGACTATCATATAGTATATCCATAACATTAACACTAACCATAACAATATACATCATTTACCATATAGACAATCGTATGGATACCATAACACTAACACTATCCATATATATATATATATATATNATATCTATTGTTTAACATATAGACTGTTATATGGATACTATCACAACATATGACTTTAGCATAGTATAGAGAACACATGTCTATACAAAACATATTGTTTACCACCGCACAATAGACATATATATATACCTAAAATAGGTAATCCCTTCCCGATTATTACATAGTCTTGTTGTTCTAGAGTTTGACTCTTATCATGACTCAACAATTAAGTTGTTTGAAACCGTTTAAGGTGGATGACAGATCGGTCCTGTAGGAATTTACTCCTGGCCTGGTTCATAAATGGTGAATCATGTCCTGTAACTTCCATGATGACACTTAGGAATACAGACCGAATGTAGGCTCTCCATCTCCTCGACTTCACATGGCAGAGGTAATGGTGCATACCTACTGTGTTTACTCCTCTAATGAGGCCCTCGAGGTAGAATTTGTTCATTGTTCTTGCCCACTTTGGTCTTGTAACATGAGTTTTTTCTTTACATTGAAACACAAAGGGTGCATTTGGTGAGGTTCGTGTCTGGTGTGCGATGGAAAAAGGGAAATGCATACCCGAGGTTCTCTACGCACCAAGTAAGTAAAGGATTTCATTGATTATGACCTCTGTGAGAATTATTTTTTGATGCAATTTTTGTTTTATCCAAGTGTAATTACTTGAGAGCTCAAAGTACAGACCTTTTGTTTACTTTCTCTGTTTGAGGGTTGACAGTTGCACCCCATATGCACTTGCTACACAGGATTTCCACCAGGTTTAAGGTTTCGAGTTTGGAGAGTTATTGCATTTCCCTCTTGGTTGACTATTAGGCTCCTAACCTATACTCATTATGGTCCTTTTCGAGTCGAACCTTGGCCCGAATCATTTTAATGTTAAACCCTCTTCATTTTTTCTTTTGTTCTCCATTGTAATATTGTTATTCCTATACTCAGGAACTCGTCCAAGGGTCTTGAGACTTGTTATGTTGATTGCTAACATTCAGTCTTGTCTTTTGTGAAAAATCCATAGGAAATTTCGTAATTACACTCTGTATATATGTAGAAAAATTAACCCTCTATGGGAAACTCGTAATTTACGCTCTGTGTAAATTTATGGAAATATTAACACTCTATGGGATATTCATAATTTACACTCTGTGTAAATATATGGAGATATTAACACTCTTTGGGACATTCGTAATTTACGCTCTGTGGAAATATTAATACTCTATCGGAAAGATTCATATTTACTTTCTCTGTATATAAATAGCAGTATTAACATGGTTTTATTCATTTGAAACAACAATTTGTTTGTAACCTCAGATTGTAAAAAGATTTCCTCTGTCGGGGAAAATCGTGGATTATCTCGTGGCCACTTGATCTCTCGTCTGATATAACTACATCGTTTATGAAAAGGGTTTTCCTATGTCGACCAATCTTCACTAATAAAAGAGTATCTTGATATTAAATTCCATTCCTAAGCATATAACCATTCATCACCTGCTCTGTTGAATGTATGCAGAACTAAATCATAGGGTTCAAGCACATTTTTTCAGAGTCAGGCTTTAAACTATGTATTGGGTCCTTGCTATGATGTTATTTAATTTTATTTATTCATTGTGAACAATACACAGGTCACATCTTATGCGCCTCTTGTGAATTCTTTAATACTTCCCTCACTTTGATCGTTACCCAAATTGAAAATTCCACTGTGTTATTTCAGGAATTTAAATGGTGATCTCTGTTTAACGCTGACTTTTCCACAATCAACTCCTTCCATTTGTTTGTTCCTCTACATAGGGTTTGAAGGATTATTAAAATTTGCTTCTTATTGATGAATCCATGCATGGTCTATTTCAATGATAATTTCTTACTATTGTTTTCTTTGTTTTATAAGTGAAATTTCTATGCATGGATACATGAAATTAATGATGGAGCCCTTTTCTATTTTGTGAGGGTACCCATCAATCGGTTTGGTTCCACTCCTCCTCCTCCTAGATCAGGGACATATTGTCACACAAGGAACCAAAGGTGATCTGGACCTTCATTGGGACTCAATCTAAGTATTGTCCTTGACTTATTCTTATTTTTCTTCCTTTGCAGGTTGTGCAAATCGAGGTAATCGGATGAAGAAAACATCTTGCTCAAAAGTTATTAGAGTTCTAATCTATTCACACATCCACTTCGGTTACATACAGAATTTTGTGTGTACTTTCTTCGAGCTTTTCTTACAATAATAGGTTGTGGAGTTTTGGTCTACGGTACTCCAACTGTAATACTTTGAACAAGATTCATTTGAATGTGATAGCTACTTTCGCAATACACTTGTAGTCTACTAAATCACTATCTTTATGTGGTAATAGATAATATAAAGGATATATATTCAGACTACTATTCTTTCTCTATTTTTACATTTTATCGAATTGATAAACACCCATTTGAGTTTATTCCTTATTGCACAATTTCTATACAGTGACTGTTATTTACATATTTCAATAGCAAATGAAAATTATATA
>SNQJ01S0046816.1:89595-109237 GCA_010110895.2 Picea sitchensis
AAACTATATTATTGATACCATAACACTAACTCTATCCATATAAATATATATATATGTATTGTTTACCATATAAACTATCACTTGGATACTATAACACTAACAATGTCCATAACAATATATATATATCATTTAATATATAACACTAACACTATCCATAACATTATATCTATCATTTAACATATAGACTGTTATATGGATACTATCACAACGTATGCCTTTAGCATAGTATAGCGAACACATGTCTATACAAAACGTATTGTTTACCACCATGCAATGGACATTTACCTATACCTAACATAAGTAATCCATACCTGATTATTACATAGTCTTGTCGTAATAGGGTTTAACTCTTATCATGACTCATCAATTAAGTTGTTCAAAATTGTTTAACGTGGATGAAATATCAGTCATGTAGGCATTTACTCCTGGCCTGGTTCATAAATGGTGAAGCTTGTCACGTACCTTCTAGGCTGACACATAGGGAAACACGCCAAATGCAGGCTCACCATCTCCTCTACTTCACATGGAAGAGGTAATGGTGCATACCTCTTTCATTTACTCCTCTAGACAGGCCCTTGAGGTAGCATTCGGTCATTGTTCTTTCCCCCTTTGGTCGTGTAACATGAGTTTTGTCTTTGCATTGAAAAACGACCGATGCGTTTGATGAGGTTCATCTCTCGTGCGCGATGGAAAAAGGGCAATGGATACCCGGGGTTCTCTACGTGTCAAGTAAGTAAATGATTTTGTTGATTATGACCTCAGTGAGAATTATTTCATGATGTAATCTTTGTTTTATGCAAATGTAATTAGTTGAGAGCTCAAAGTACAGACCTCGTGTTTCCTCTCTGTTTGAGGGTTTACGGTTGCACCCCGTATGCATTTGCTACCCAGGATTTCCACCAGGTTTATGTTTTCAGGTTTGGAGAGTTATTTTGTTACCTTCTTGGTTGACTGTTAGGCTTCTAACCCATACTCATTATGGTCCTTTGCGAGTCGAACCATGGCCCGAATCGTTTTAATGTTAAACCCTCTACTTTTTTTCTTTTGTTCTCCATTGTAATATTGTTATTCCTATACTCTGGAACTCATCCAAGGGTCCTGAGACTTGCTATGTTGAGTGATAACATTCAAAATTGTATGTTGTGAAAACTCCATAGGAAATTTCGTAATGGCACTCTGTATGTATGTAGAAAAATTAACCCTCTGTGGGAAACTCGTAATTTATGCTCTGTGTAAATTTATGGCAATATTAACACTCTGTGGGATATTCATAATTTCCCTTCAAGTTGTAAATGGCCATTCTGACTTACACATTGCTAGAGTAATTGTAAATATGGAAGTATTTATTTATATCTACTATCCATGCTTCAGCCTCTTGACCCGTCCTTGATTCTTCGTCAAAGGTGGACGATTTTATTTTCTTCAATTCACCTTCCAAGTGATCTACTTGTTTTCTTTTTCTTCTTGTAGTTGTTTTGTTTCCCGTCATGGGTGTGTCTTCAGAAGAATTGTTCTCATTTTATTTTTCATGACCATAGTTTTTAGAGGACATTTTGTTGACTTCTTCCTCTTTTTCATTGTTTTTTGGGCTCCTCTTGGTTACTATACTTCGTAGCAACATTTAATTTATTTCTAACAGGTCTTCCTATGCCTTTTTCAGATTTTCGTTATCTTCTTTAAACACTTGTAGTTCCACGATGAGGTTATTCATTGTTTCCAAAACTTGTGTGGCCGAACTTCCTTCACTATTATTCCCTCATTCTTTAGGAAGTCCTTGATTAATATGCTCTCCAGTGCTTATTTCTTCTTCATTTTGTGATGAAATTATCACAATAGACCAAATTTTTTTATGTTTGTAATAGTAAACATATTTGTTATTTTTTCTTGAATAGAAAATAAAAACTTAAAATAATTTTGGCCTTTCCCTGAGGTCCAAGTGTTGTAACCTTCAACTCTGTACCCCAAATTTCTCAAATATTTTTTTTTTTGTTAGGGGACATTAAAGTTCCCTGACTCTCAAACATTTGATTGTGACACAGAGATAATCCATTAAAGATATATTTATTCCTTTATTGTATGCATATAATATTTATCGTTCTTATTGGATTAGAATCACACACTTATTTGTATTAAATAAAATCGCAACCATGGCTATCATAGCCCTTATAATAACCACCATGTCTTTGTCAAGTCATGCTATCCATAATACAACACGCAATATACTATAGAATATAGAATATCATATAGTCTATCCATAACATTAACTCTAACCCTAACGATACACATTGTTTACCATATAGACTATCATATGGATACCATAACACTAACACTATCCATCAATATATATATATATTGTTTACCATATAAACTATATTATGGATACCATAACATTAACTCTATCCATATTATGGATAGCGTTAGTGTTACATACTAAACGATATATATATATATATATATACATACATACATACATACATATATATCGTTTAGTATGTAACACTAACACTATCCATAACATTATATCTATCGTTTAACATATAGACTGTTATATGGATACTATCACAACGTATCCCTTTAGCATAGTATAGCGAACACATTTCTATACAAAACGTATTGTTTACCACCGCACAATGGACATATACCTATACCTAACATAGGTTATCCCTACCCGATTATTACATAGTCTTGTCGTTATAAGGTTCGACTCTTATCATGACTCAACAATTAAGTGGTTCAAAATTGTTTAATGTGGATGACAGATCGGTCCTGTAGGAAGTTACTCCTGGCCTAGTTCATAAAAGGTGAAGCTTGTCACGTACCTTCCAGGCTGACACTTAGGCAAACAAGCCAAATGCAGGCTCACCATATCCTTGACTTCACATGGAAGAGGTAATGGTGCGTACCTATTGTGTTTACTCCTCTAGAGAGGCCCTCGAGGTAGAATTCATTCATTGTTCTTGCCCCCTTTGGTCCTGTAACATGAGTTTTGTCTCTACATTGAAACACGACCGATGATTTGATGAGGTTCGTCTCTGGTGCATGATGGAAAAAGGGAAATGGATACTCGTGGTTCTCTACGCGCCAAGTAAGTAAACGATCTCATTGATTATGACCTCAANATGAAACTGTAATTAGTTGAGAGCTCGAAGTACAGACCTCATGTTTCCTTTCTTTGTTGTAAGGTTTATGGTTGCACCCTTTATGCATTTGCTACCCAGAATTTCCACTGGGTTTATGGTTTTGGGTTTGGAGAGTTATTGTGTTTCCCTCTTGGTTGATTGTTAGGCTTATAAAGTATACTCATTATGGTCCTTTCCAAGTCGAACCATGGCCTGAATCATTTTAATGTTAAACCCTCTTCATTTTTTCTTTTGCTCGTCATTGTAATACTGCTATTCCTATACTCTAGAACTCATCCAAGTGCCACGAGACTTGCTACGTTGATTGCAAACATTCATACTTATCTGTTGTGAAAACTCCATAAGAAATTTTGTAATTGCACTCTGTATATATGTAGAAAAATTATCCCTCTGTGGGAAACTCCTAATTTACGCTGTGTGTAAATTTATGGCAATATTAACACTCTATGGGATATTCGTAATTTATGCTCTGTGTAAATATATGGTGATATTAAAACTCTTTGGGACATTCGTAATTTATGCTATGTGGAAATATTAATACTCGATTAGAAAGATTCATATTTAGTTTCTGTGTATATAAATAGCAATATTAACATGATTTTATTCATTTGCAACAACAAATGGTTTGGATCCTCAAATTGTAAAAATATTTCCTCTGTTGTGGAAAATCGTGGATTATCTCGTGGCCACTTGATCTCTCATCTGATAGAGCTACATCATTTACGAAAAGGTTTTTCCTATGTCGACCACTCTGAACTAATAAAAGAGTATCTTGAGTTTAATTTCCATTCCTAATCATATAACCATTCGCCACCTCCTCTATTGAATGTATGCAGAATGAAATCATAGAGTTCGAGCATGCTTTTGCATAGTCAGGCTTTAAACTATGTCTTTGTTGTGATGTTATTTAATTTTAGTGATTCATTGTGAACAATACGCAGGTTGCATCTTAACCAAACTTCATGCTCAATTCAATGATCAGAAAAACCAAGTACATCCATGAGAAAATAAAGGACAAGTGAAGTGCCATCAAACCAAATAAATCATAGCAAATTCAAAAAAATATGCATTGTATCTTTCAGTTTTGATTGTATTCTATTTTGAGATCAAAGAAAGTGTAATGTTTAACTACTTTTGGTTAATACATTTTTGTATAAATAAACAAATATAAGATCTATTCAAGGCTTATTCTTTCTGAATGTAAAAGAGAACTTACTGAATATCAATTAGAAAGAGAAGACAAAGATTATATGTCTCATTTACTTGAGTTATGTGTTTTCTGTTTATTTCCATTTCTTAATCATATTTTCTTCACTTAATGGTTCTAGAGGATTGAAAGACCACAATTTAGTAATACATGTACTGTGCTCTACATATTGGGAGTTTTTTCAGTTACATTTTTCCTCTGTTATTATTGTGAGTAAAACAAGACCTGTATCTCTGTAAGTTTCCTCATTTTAAATCAACGATCAAGGATTCCTTCTTCATAACTCACCTACTTCGGATAAGGTAATATTTATCTGTATTTCATACCTTACTTTATTTTAACAGTCTTTTTTAATCAATTCTACTTTTCATAAGATAAAAAATTAAAAATACTCGAAGAAATAGATACTGCCTCTGTGTTTTCTAATCATTAAAATTCATTTGAAGTTGCATATTAAAACTGAAGGTATAAAAGAATTACCAAAACAATTCTTTTAAATCTTTTGGATGCCTAACATTATTCTATGAGCCTAGAATCAATCTTAGGAACAACACTTTGTATGATGACGATCCATAAAATTTCATGCATATTCAACTAGAATAGTTTTCACAATAAAAATTATAATATTCTAAAATATTAGATTATGCAATTTATTTCCTTAGATCCCATATTAATTATTACTAGCTTATTGCTCAATTTTTTGAAAATAATTGAAATAAAAAAATGAAAGAACAAATATAGTGAACACACCACCCACACAATGAAAAATATATGTATTTTGGGAAACTAAAAATGGTATAAAAACCAGCTAGAAGATGAGGCCTATGATCTGCTATATTTTCTTCAATTATGAATATCAAGTACAAAGAAACATACACTCACTATGGAGTTTCCTTTGACAATATGGCCTAAATGGATACTAAAAACTATCCCACCTCCTATGTTATTCTCTCATGGTACCACTCCTATATCTGCTAATCAACTATGGAACAAGTAGAATGATAAAGAATGGAACCCTTTCTCCTCCTAGTGGCTCGATATTTAACATAGCCTAATAATTGTCTAGGGTGAGGTTTTTCTTCATCTGAATATCAAGTACAAATAAATGGACACTCACTATGAAGTTTCCTTTAACACTATGGCCTAAATGGCTACTAAAATATATCCTACCTCCTATGTTATTCTCTCACGGTACCACTCCTATATCCACTGATAAACTATGGAACAAGTAAAATGCTAAAGAATGGAACCCTTTCTCCTCCTAGTGGCTCGATATTTAACATAGCCTAATAGTTGTCTAGGGTGAGGTTTTTTGCATTCTTGACCCTTAATTAGTCATAAGGTTTTGTACCTTTTAGAATTTTCCTGAAAATCCTCACATGAATACCCCCATACATGTGAGTAATCAAGTATTTTGTGGCATCCATTCAGTACCATGGTAGCCAACAAGGTAGGTCGACTTGCAAGAGGCTTAACTTCCACATACAAGCTTTGACTAGGATTATCTTCACACTATTAGAAAGTTCTGGATGTGTATAAAAGAATTAGTGGATTGGGGTATATGCCACAAATTTTCAACCCCAGAAAATACCATTTGATGCCTCAAAATGGCTTTGGAAGATTTTGGACCACAAATATCCAAAGTAGAACCTACCACGAGAATGGTCCCTACGAGCTAATTCCTCCAACTTTTCCACCAAAACAGTACCAAGATATATGAAAAATATTTTATTGAATAAAGGGAGGAAAGTTTTCCTCTACCTTCTCCCTATAGTACCATGTTTACTTTCCTAGAAATCATCCTTTCTAACCAACATACGTAAGGTCATGCTACCATTATCTATTATCTATATACCTCGTATGAAAAACTATATATTCTACCAAATTTTCCTAACATTTTGTTGTTAAATCCTCTATGGTAGGTAAGACCCACTCCCTAGTTTCCTAATGTAACATGGAAGGATAATAGAGTTTTAGATTCTACACATTCACTACTAAGTATATGCACATATATCGAGGTAGGCTAAGTATGTAGGAGTTATCACCCACCTTATCCAATACTTCAAAAGGAATATACTACAGAGCCTTGGTATTCTTTCCAGGGCCATGTAGTCTTTATGTATTAATTTGTAACCAAACTTTGTCTCCCACTTTGAATTATTTCTCATAGTTTTCTTTATCATGTCCTACCTTGTATTTTTCCTATTATTTATTCGATGTCTCTTTTACTTGCAAATGGATCTGCCTAATGTTCTTAGGAAATTTTTCTTCTTTTAATCCTTCTCCTATGATATCTTGGAATTTTTTCTTCTTTTAATCCTTATCCTATGATATCTTCCTTCACTCCTCCTTGTTTTAAATGTATAACATCTAAGGGATAAGGTAGAAAATATCCAAAGAAAGTTTCAAAATGTCTAGAATTGTGTATTATTAAAGTGTTGAATATATATCATATTTTCATCCTAGGTATTTATATTATTTTGATTGTAACCCCACAAAAATTGAACCGAATTCCTATCAATTACTTCTATTTTCCCATCTATCTATGGATGTAATTTTGTATATCTCTTCAACTTGGTATCCATATTTTCCCAAAGTGTACTCCAAAAGGAACTAACCAATATTGTATCCCTCTCTAAGATAAGTCTCCCTATGTATCGTAAAGTGCACCTAAATATATTCAAAGAACATGTTTTATGCTTATTTGCCTTTGATGGTATTTTTACAAGGCATCAAAATTCACTTCGTCTTGACCCTATCAAGTACCATATAAAAATAGTCATGTCCCTTCCTAGTTGCTAAAAATCCACCCACAAAATCCATGGAAATGGTTTCCCAAGGTCAAGTGGGTATAGGTAAGGGATGGTATACACCTTTATTTCTATTACTAGGCTTGCTAGTACAATAAAGTATGCATCCTCTAATATGTCAAGCTACATACTCTTGCATTCTAGGCCAATACACATACCTTTATATATTGGAAATTGTCTTCCCAACCCCAAAATGACCCATGACCTTAAATCTGTGAGATTCTTTAATAAGATGAAATATTTCACCTTAAGGAACTTGTAGATTGTCTATATTTTAGAGAAACCTATTATGGATATGATAGTTATCCTTACCATCACCTTATTATAAATGAATTTGGCCTTGTAAGTGCTAAAACACCTCTTTAAAATTCACATCTTCTATGTATGCCTCTTTGTATGCATCATGGGTGAAAGAATCTATGTGTAGAAGAGTTCCCAAAGATATGATTTTGGATTTGGGTGGCCTTGAAAGAATGTCCACCAACTTGTTAGTGCTTCCCTTATTATATTTGATGACAAGATGAAGCTATCACAAAAATCCCATCCACTTGTAATTTCTAGTTTTCTAAAGCTTACCCTAGGCATACAAATATTACATTAGCTAGTGATCAATGTGGATAATGTTTTCTTTCCCATCAGATAGTGCTTCCACTTCTTAATAGGTTGAACTAGCACATAGAGTTCCTTACTATTGGTAGGGTACTTTAGGTCTTCCCCATGAAAAATTTCAGAATGCCAACATGTTGAATTTCGCCCATTGCATTAAAATTGATCCAATAGCATACCCACTTGAATATATATTCAGTTTGAAATGCTTCTACAAGTTAGAAAATGAAATAATCGGTGCTTGGATAATATTTCAGTTCATCTTGTTGAAATATTTCTACTAATTCTTTCCTCACTGGAAAATATTATGATTGGTTGTTGTAACATCGAGTGATGGAACTACTAGTAAAAAGAATTCTACGAAATTCCAAAGTTACTAACAAAGATCCTAACTTCAGTGATATTAGTAGGAATTGGACACTATATGATGGCCTTGTTCATCATGGGATCTATCCTGAGTTCCTCTCGACTGATCGTGTGCCCTAAATGTACCAATAATTTCCATGGAAAATCACATTTATTGAGGTTATCCAACATTGGATGTATTTTCATAGTTTCTAACACCTACATGAGATGTGAAAAGTGCTCTTCCTAGGTAGAGAAATAAAACAATATATCATTCAAATATATTATTATAAATGAATATGAGTAGGGTTGCAATAAATCATTCATCAATTACATAAATGTAGATGGTGCTTTACATAAAAAAAAAATGCCTAAATAACCATTCATACATACATTTCCTTGTATTGAAGGAAGTCTTCCAAGTGTCTTCTTATTTCACATATACCTGGTGGTATCCCAATTTTATATCCTAATTACTGAAGTAATTTCCATGCTAAAATTGGCCTAACAAATAATCAATCATGGGTAGAGGGTACTAATTCTTGTGTTTGATCTTGTTCAAAGCTATGTAGTTGATACACATTTTCCATGTCCCATCCTTCTTGTGTACTATGATGATAGGTCACCAATAATGTGAGGTTCTTTGTTCAATTACTCTTGACTCTAAGAAGTACTACACATTTTTGTTCTCTTAATTTGTTTCTAGAATAAATTTTCTATTCAACCCAATATTTCACAATATGGAGTCAAGAAACAACTATTTCTTGTGATCCGCTTCCCTCTTAGGTGGTATCCCTTTAGGGTCCTAGAACATTTCTTTGTATTCCTATAAAAAATGATCATACTATTGTTTCTTATCTTTGGTACATCCCTTTATGGATTCATTTAATGTTATTGAGTCGTCCCCTCTCTAAGTCTATCTTAAGAAAACAAATACATACTTCTTAATTGAACTCGTTATATTTTTATCTTGGTTGGAACTTACCAGAGAGGTATTTGATTTACCTTTGTGCACATTGATGATGAAAGATCGATCACACACAATCATGTGGTATTTATTTTATCTGTATATGAGGATTAAATTCCCCATATAAATATAGGGTCTTCCAAACACTACAACACATATGCCAAGAGGTACTACATATAACTTCACTTCATCAATAACATCTACACTTATACAAAAAATTAACTTACACTATCTAATGACTTGGATGTCTACATCCTTATTCACCCATCTCAATGGATATGGGCTCTGATGATCATGAACCTCCAACCCAAGATTTTTGAATAGATAATTTTATATGACCTTGTCCTATGCGTGAGAATCTAATAAAGAACCTATAATACCCCAAGGCCAAGACCCTACTGAATTGTAAACATGTTTTGTAGGATGGTGAGCCAAGTGATTATAAGTTAGGAGGCTTATGTGATGTTTAGGCCAGTGAGACAATTTTTTTATATGTAATTATTCATATGATTAATATAAGATACACTGATGCATGTAGACCGACCACGAAGAAAGAGTTATGGGGGACTAAGCTCCACTAGGTAGGGGAAGGGGATAAGAAGCTAGGACAAAAGGATAAGATTGAGGGCTTAACCCCAAGTGAATATTCTATTATGTTTTCATAAAAATACTAAGGTTTGGGAAATAACTCATGTTATCCTAAGTTCCTATGGAAGGGGAATGAATGAGAATTGGAGCTCATGCATCTTCATGAGGATAGGTGTCTAATTTGGGACATGCAGTTTTAGTGGGAAATCAGTTCGTTGTGGGGGTTGGTCATCCATTCTTTCCATTATCCACATGCACTCATGCATTCACGCATGAGTCATTATTTCCATCATTGAACTCCTTCATGGTCAACCCTTGTAACTTGCACACACTACTAGCTTGAGACCGTACCATGCCTTAATGTTTTCTCTTGTTGCCATCATCCATGCCATACTTGAGTTTTGTTGCTTCCATCGTCCATACCTATTTGAATTAGGAGTTGGATAGAAGGAGAAGGTTGTATGGCCTGTGGGTTTGAAGAGGCAGGTTGTCAGGCCCATGGATTGAAGAAGTAGATTTCCAGGCCTGTGAGAAACTCTCTCTCGGTGAGAGAGGTTGTTGGGGAAGTGGATTCTACTAGAAGGATACCAACAATGATACAGAGCTCTGAGAATTCATGCCCAGCCTATTTTTGAATCCATGGAAGGGAAGTGGAAAAGTTAATGGACTATTGGAAAATGAAGGTGTATACTTCCCAGGGTGGGACAGGAATGTGGGGGATGAGAGGCTGTGAGATATGGGTGTAAGTTGGCTCCTGGTAAGGAATCCTTCCTGATATACTGTGCGACTTCCCGTAGTCTTAGCCTAGCTTAGGAATACCTTTCCCTGGTGTAGTTCAGTCCCATATTGGGGGTGACCCACTGCTGAGAGTGATGAGCAGTGTGGTCTAAGGCTGGGAGGTTCAGGTAAGGTCTGCATGGAGTTAGTGGTATTCTCATAAAAAGGTAAGTACCATTTATATGTTAATTTTTATGTTGTGTATCATGGACATGACTTGATATGTATAAAAATTGCAAGTGTTTGTTGCATCTATGCTTTACTGTTAATTCCACAAGGATCGATGTTGTATAAGAATGGTTACGTATGTTTAAATATGCATTATAAATGTATGTTAACAACAAGTAGTTGTTGTTTTTAATTTATTAAGTCTGATATTTTCCGCAAATAAAATCAAGTGGTTCTATGAGGTATGTAATACCCCAAGGATGAACCCCTGATAAATTGTAATTATGTTTATAGGTTGGTGAGACAAGTGTTTATAAGATAGGAGGATTATGTGTTTATTAGGCCGAAGATCCTATACGGTGAAGGCCAGGGAGCTTGATTTGGTATATGTAAATACTCACATCATTAATATAATTACATCGTTGAGGGAAGACCAACCATGAAGAAAGAGTTATGGGGGACTAAGCTCCACTGGGTAGGGAAAGGGATGGGGCTAAGATGCTAGGAAAAATGGGATAAGCTTGAGGGCTTAACCCCAAGGGAATATTTTAATGTATTTTCCTAAAATACTAAGGTTTGGGAAATAACCCCTGTTATCCTAAGTTCCTGATGCAGGAGAATCGCAAGGCGTGCAAGCATAGCTAGCATCGAGACAACGCGGAGATAAGAGACAACTGGAAAAGCACCGAGCAAATTTTTTGAAAATGTTTTGAAATATTAATGAAGTCATTAAGTGGAGGCATGCTTGTATTATTGTAAAAGGACCTTGAGCGATCCGCTCTCGTCCATAGTAGATAGGAGCCTTTATGTGTAATGAATGTAGGTAGATAGAATTTAATTCTAGATTAGACAGTTTTAGAGCACAAGAGGGAAATGGGATATAAACACCCTCATTGTATAGTTGGAATATGATTGTCAAGATAGCGCATAGAGCATAGAGAAGAGAGCAGAGAGTTGTAGTTGAAAACACCCATGTACAAAGATTTGAATTAATAGAAAGAGCTTCGATTCAAATTCATGGTGTCGTATTTGTTCTCTGTGTATGCATGTTGAATGTTATGCTCATGGATGTTTACTTTCTGTTATACATTTGCTTTATATGCTATGTATATGATTTCATGCTTTGTGTTTGAAGTCTGAGAGAGAGTAAATAATGAGTTTCAATTGTTTCTCTGCCTGAGTGAGTAAAATTCCTGGAAGGAGTGCAATGAAGTTTGTCCGCAAGGAGTGCATTGACAGAAGTCAGAGTTCATCTCTGAAAGATCAGGAGGGATAACAATTGTTCTCATTCTCGCAGAAGTGCAAGTTGAGCACAGGAGCCGTGCAAGGTGTGCGCAGGCTGAGTAAAGTCTTAGAGTTTGTGACCCTGAGAAATTGTTGAAGGACTACTGCTACAAGGAGTGCACAGAGTCGGAGGACTTCAATTCTTTGAAGTAATTGAAGGATTTGCCGCAAGGAGTGAGTGTGGGAGTCTTCTTTAAGACTCGGAGTTGGAGAAATCTCAGGAAGGATAGGGTCTTGGTAGTTGTTGAAGAAAAACATAGAAGGTTGGTTCCTTAAGGAATTGAAAGGAGGTGTAGCAAGTTTCCATTGTAGGCGAGTAAGTTCTGTGGAGAAATATTTGGTTAAATTCACAGGAATTGTCCAGGAAGAAATGGACGGTCGAAATTATTTGAGAAGAATTCACGAAGTCACAAGAGCCATCAAATCTTGCAGAGAAGCAGGTAAGTTACGGCGATCTTTCCTCAAGCGTAACCTCAGAAGAAATTAGGGCCATAGGATCCAAGTCATCCAGGGCCGTTGGATCGCTCACGAAAGGCGAGTAGCGAAGTGGCAAGTGGATCAGATCCATCCATCCAGGGAGGACAGGTGGTAGAGATCTAGAGATCTCACGAACTCGGAGGTTTTCGAGGTGAGAGCCTAAAGGTTGGGTACTCTAGGTTGCGAAAGGTGAAGTCCCGAAAGGGTGAGAAGTTTCATTGTGGGACCGCATAGATGACGTGTCAAAATTTGGCAGTTCGACGCTTAAGTACATCGAGGAGTTTGGGATCTCGACACTTTGGTTGTCGTGATACAAAGGAGACAACACTTTGTGTAGTGAAGTGGTGAAGTGCGAAGTGGAGCGTAAGGAACACGTGGAAGAATCGCAAGGTGGGCCCGTGGAATAAAAAGGCGGACACACGTTGTTCATTGAAGGGAGTCGACACCCCGTTGACTTTTCGTGTCTCGGGGGTTCGTAAGATAAGGGGATGGAAGTAAAACCTTTTGACTTGTGAAGTGGCGAAAGGTGAGAAGTGTTAATGGGAAGCCTAGACGATGGTCACACCCAAAGGGTGTTGATAGTAGGGAGCCACACGTTGTTCATTGAAGGGAGTCAACACCTCGTTGACTTTTCGTGTCTCGGGGGTTCGTAAGATAAGAGGATGGAAGTCCAACCTTTCGACTTGCAAAGTGGTGAAAGGCGAGAATTTCTAGTGGGAAGCCTAGCCGGCGGTCACGCGCGAAGGGCGCTGACAGCATGGAGCTATACTCGTATCGGCATTTCGGTTATCGTGATCTTGGGAAGGAAGAGTTGAGAGTCTCGACTCATGAACTTGTGAGTGGTGAGTTGTGACAAGAGCCTCTCAGTTTAGGCCTTGGTCATAGCCAATGATCACGTGAAGAAGGGGGAGCTTGCACCTAGTGCCGTTCACGTGAAGGATTCTTCCGAAAGGACCTGTGGATCAAAAGAAAGAAGATTCAAGTAGGGAATTGAAAGAGCCAATCCGGCTCAAAGGGAAAAGAAGAACGATCTTGTAAGTGTATCCTCGACCTGAGGGCCGAGTGGGTTTGCACCATTTGGTATCAGAGCCTAATTATTGTTTGTATATTTTAGGCAGGAAAAGCGAGAAGGAATTTCAGCCATGCCATCAAGGAGAAGAGACAGGAAAACACTTGCTCCACCAAACAAAAGGGAAATTCCAGAAGGAAGGGGCAAGCAGGTGCATAATCCAGAAGTGGAAAGAGATCTGCATGACATTCGCACCAGACTCGTGGATGTGGAAATAAAACAAAGGCGCACAACTGATATTGGATATGTCAGTGAGTCCGAAAGAGAATATGACACTGGACATGAAGAAGAAGAAATTGCAGCAGAAGATGCAACAAATGAACGCTTGATTAGAGTTGTTGCAAGAATGAGTGCAAGAGCCAAAATGGAAATTCCAGTTTATGAGGGAAACTTGGATGCTGAAGAGCTTCTAGACTGTATTAGAGATCTGGACACATATTTTGACTATGAAGATGTCAAAGAAGACAAGAAGGTCAAACATGCTGTCACGAGACTTAAAGGACATGCAACATTGTGGTGGGATGAGCTACAAGTTGATAGATGCTGCAAAGGCAAGCAAAAGATCAAGAGTTGGGATAGGATGATTGTGAGTATGAAGGTGAAATTCATTCCCAGGGATTACCAAATTGCTCTGTTTCGGAGAATGCAGAATTTGAGACAGAAGATGATGTTAGTAAAAGAGTACACTGAAGAGTTCTACAGGCTGAACATCAGAGCAGGTCATCATGAAAGTAATGATGAAAAGGTTTCAAGGTATATGAATGGCCTGAGATACGAAATTCATGATGAGATGAGCATGATGACCATCCAAACGGTGGAAGATTCTTATCAAATGGCTGTAAAGGTGGAAGAGAAGCTGAGCCGAAAGCAAGGTCAAAGAGGTTGAGGCAAAAGTCAAGCCAGGGGAAAATCAATCGTCCAAGATAGAAATCAGAAGCCTAAGGAAGAATGGAAGAAACCTCAGATTGAGAGAGGTGGAAGCTAAAAAAAAGGGAAATATGCTGGACAAAGAAGGCAGTATGCTGATCAGAGAGGAGAGTATGCTGATAACAACATTTTTCCTCGTACTAGAGGTAGAGGAAGAGGAAGAGGTGGAGTGATAAAATGATTCACATGCGGAAAGGTCAGACACATGTCTTATGAATGTCCAGAAAAGAAGAAAGAGGAAGGAGAAACTCACATTGCCGAAGCACAGAGGCAAAAGGTTGAGGCAGAGGATGTTGAAGGTGGAAGACCATTGATGATGTGAAAAGTTATTTTGACACCAGAGAAGGAAGTGGAGAGTTCGGTCCAAAGGAACAGACTTTTTCGGACTGCTTTCAAGACCAAGGATAGGGTATGCAAGGTCAGTGTGGACAGTGGTAGCACAAACAATCTCATTTCAACGGAGATGGTAGAAAAAATGGAGTTGGAGACGATTGATCATCCAAGCCAATACAGAGTTTCGTGGTTTCAAAAAGGACATCAGGTAAATGTCACTAAGCAATGTTTAGTTGAGTTTAAAATAGGAGGGTATAAAGATGAAATACTATGTGATGTTATTCCTATGGATGTTTTTCATCTATTACTGGGTAGACCATGGCAATATGATAGGAATATGATTCATAACAGGAGAATGAACACATACACCCTAGAAAAAAATGGGAGAACTCACATTCTATTGCCAATCAAAGATAAAGAAATAAAACTGGAGTTGAGCAATACTGTACTTCTCATGAGTGGGAAGGAACTTCTTACAAAGGCTAAGAAGAAGGAGGAACCACAATTCATTGTGGTCAGGATGACAAAGATTGTTTTAACCAGCACAAGGGTAGATGATTTACCATAAGAGGTTCATGAACTGTTGGAAGAGTTCGCTGACATAGTAGTGGACAGACTACCTCGTTCGTTGCCACTGATTAGAAGTATAAGTCATAAAATTGGTCTCATACCTGAAGCTAGTTTGCCAAACAAAGCAGAGTATAGATTGACGCTGCAGGAGAATGAATTTGTCAAAAGACAAGTCCAGGATTTGTTGGACAAAGGTTTGGTCAGAGAAAGCTTGAGTCTGTGTGTTGTTCCGACAATACTCATTCCGAAGAAAGACGGAGGCTGGAGGATGTGTATTGACTTGAGGGAAATCAACAAAATAACCATCAGGTACAGATTTCCATTGCCAAGGATGGATGATCTAATGGATTGCTTGAGTGGAGCCAAATTTTTTTCGAAGATTGATTTGAAAAGTGGATATCACCAGATTTGTATGAGAGAAGGTGATGAATGGAAGACAACCTTCAAGACTAACGAAGGGTTGTATGAATGGCTTATTATGCCATTTGGTTTAACAAACACGCCGAGTACTTTCATGAGATTGATGAATGAAGTCCTAAAGGATTTCATTGGAAAATTTGTCATTGTGTATCTTGATGACATATTGATTTTCAGTAAAACAAAGGCAGAACATATGAAACATTTCGCTACAGTGATGAAGAGGTTACAACAAGAGAAGTTGTTGATAAACATGAAGAAATCCTCATTCATGAAGATAGAGCTCATTTATTTGGGGTTTTTTATTTCTGCAGATAAGTTGAGGATGGATCCAGATAAGGTGTATGTGATTAAGAATTGGCCGTCACCAAAGAATATCTTTGAAGTTCGAAGTTTTCACGGATTGTCTATTTTCTACCGAAAATTCATTAGGAATTTTAGTGGAATTAGTGCACTGATGATGGACATAGTGAAGAAGAGACACAAATCTTTACACTGGACGAAAGAGGATGAGAAAAGCTTCAATTTGCTGAAAAGAAAAATCACGGAACAACCAATTCTGGTGTTGCCTGATTTCCAAAAGACATTTCAAGTAAAATGTGATGCGAGTGGATTTGCAATAGGGGCAGTCTTGAGTCAAGAAGATAGTTCGATAGCATATTTCAGCAAGAAGCTGAATGAATCCAAGATAAAATACTCCACGTATGATAAGGAATTCTATGCTATTATTCAGGCATTGAAAAAATGGAGACATTACTTAATTCCTAAGGAGTTTGTCTTGTATAGTGATAATCATGCATTGCAATTTGTGACTCAACAGGAGAAGTTGAATCAAAGACTTGTTAAATGGGTTGAATATATGCAAAATTTCACTTTTGTGATCAAACATATTTCTGGAACTGCTAACAAAGTTGTTGATGCTTTGAGCAGGAAATGTTTGCTATTGCAGGAGTTTAGAGTCAAAACATTGGGTTTTGATGATCTCAAGGACATGTACAGAGATGATCCAGATTTTAAAGAGGCGTATGAAGCAAATGAGAATTCAATTCTTAGGGATAGAAACCAATGGGCAGAATACATGATCCAGGAAGGATTATTGTTTAAAGGTAATCAACTTTGTATTCCAAAATGCTCCATGAGGGAGAATTTGCTGAAGGAGAAACATAGTGGAGGATTGGCCAAAAATTTTGGTCATGAAAAGATGTTCGCAAAGTTGAATGAGTCATATTTTTGGCCAGGAATGCGAGCAGACGTCAAAATATTTGTGGACAGATATAGAATTTGTCAGCATTCAAAAGGATAGAGGCAGAATGCAATTTTTTATCAACCATTACCCATACTTGACAGGCCGTGGGATGTAGTCAGCATGGACTTCATATAGGGGTTGCCAAGAACACAAAGAGGGTTTGACTCAATCTTTGTGGTAGTGGATAGATTTTCCAAAATGGCACATTTCATTCCATGTCAGAAAACCAGTGACACAACTCACATTGCGAACCTATTTTTCAAAGAAGTCATTCGACTTCACGGCTTACCAAGGAGCATAGTTTTGGATCGAGACACTAAGTTTGTAGGACATTTCTGGAGAACCTTATGGAAGAAGATGGGAACAAACTTTTCATTTAGTTCAACTTATCATCCTCGGACGGATGGACAGACAGAAGTCGTGAACAGGAGTTTGGGAGACTTGCTGAGGAGCTTGGTGACAGAACACCACAGTGAGTGGAACAACATATTACCACAGGTAGAGTTTGATTATAACGACTCTCTTAATAGGAGCACAGGACATAGTCCATTTCAAATTGTTTATGGCATGCAACTGAGAGGAATTTATGAGTTGAGGGATTCAGAACAGATTGTGACTAGGAGCGCTAGTGCAGAAGATTTCACGGAGGCGATGAAGGAACTTCACAGCCAGGTGAAGGAGCGATTGCAGAACTCGAGCCAAGAGTATAAGCGCAGAGTAGATCAACATAGGAGACAACTTCAGTTCGAAGTTGGTGATTTGATCCTTTAACATTTGAGAAAGGAAAGGTTCTTGAGTGGAACATATAATAAACTGAAGATGAAGAAAATCGGACCATGTAAGGTCTTGAAGAAATTTGGGGCGAATGCATATGAGATTGAATTACCCGATGGGATCAGAATTTCTCCGATATTCAATGTCTCGGATTTGTAACCTTATAAAGCTGAGGAAGCAGAAGCAAGTAGTGAAAAACCAAAGATTCATTGGACAAAACAAATGCCAGTTGCAGAAAATCCACAGATGGAGTGCATACTAAACAAAAGAGTTGGTAAGAGGACCAGGCGAGAGCAATACTTTGAATACTTGGTCAAGTGGAAGGGCCATCCAGTTGAATATGCCAGCTAGGAGAACGAAGCAGAAATACAGAAGCATGGACAGACCTTGCGCGAGCTCATGGACAGGAGCCCATGAAAATTTTCAAGCGAGGGAGTATGATGTAGGAGCATCACAAGGCGTGCAAGCATAGCCAGCAGCGAGACAGTGCAGAGATAAGAGATAGCTGGAAAAGCACCAAGAACATTTTTTGAAAATGTTTTGAAATATTAATGAATTCATTAAGTGGAGGCATGCTTGTATTATTGTAAAAGGACCTTGAGCGATCCGATCTCTTCCATAGTAGATAGGAGCCTTTATGTGTAATGAATGTAGGTAGATAGAATTTAATTCTAGATTAGTGATCAGGGGATCAAAATTTGCTCAATTTTCAAAGTGCTCAGAATGCGACGAAAATAGTGTCATTGTGTCCGTCTCGTCTTCCTGATTTCGGCGGTATATTTACTTTCGCAAACAGAGTCCGTATGGAGGAGATATCGCGATCTGTCCGCCAAGCCAAACAGGCAAAAATTTGGGATGCTGACTGTACCTGTCCGTACAGTCCGTACGTCCACATGGAGGGCCGTACCATCATGATGATGTGGAAGTTTGATGACATGGCGTATTTTTATTGGCTGATGGTTATCCAATCGGATGTTGACACATGTCTCATTGGCAGCGAATGGTATGAAGGGAACGTGGCCCAATGTTTGGGCACCACATGTCCCCCGTTGGTTGGCTTATAATGGCTATGTAAAACTAATGGAGGCAACGGGGTTCGACCCCCGGACCTCCCAACACAGCATATGACTTTACAAATTGCGCTAACCATGGTGCCGACCCGTGTTCCTTGTTACATAACCCAATGCACATATATTTGAATTGCATTGTTGTAATAGTTGGAAAGGGGGGCGGGCCAGGGCCAAGCCCCGACCCGTGGACACATTATTACATACGACCGCATATATTAAACCCAAACTTTTGGCGCGCGATATAAGTATTACATTGTAATGTATTGCAATGTATTACATTGCAATACATATATATATATATATATATATGTTGTTGCCATTTAAAACATGCGCGCGGGAATGCTATACCCTTTGGTTAATGCGTATGGTTTTGACCGGTGGTTAACCACCCAGGAGTTACAATGGTTAAACTACTTTTCCGCCCAGCCTATGGTTCCATGCGCCATGCACCCAAGTGCCTAGGTGGTTAGGGGTTGGTGCACCCTTAACCGTCCTACGGTTTGTACCTGTGCGCGGTTATGCACGGGACTGGGTTCTTTACGCTTAAATGAGCGTGTGTGCTAGGTTTGAAGCACAGGAGTACAATTTGTAGAACCAGAGACAGCAAAGTTGGAGAAGGAGCTTCAAGGAGGCATATCTTTCTCATTTTTCGACCATTTCAAGTGCCGAAAGAGCCCAGACAGGGGTTTTGAGACGTTGCAGAACCATTGGAGTAGTCAGTTTGTCATTGTGAGAATTGTAAGACATGTTTTTGAGAACTTTGAGCAATTTAATAATAATGATCCATTGGAAGCTGGACCAGGAGATGTAGCCCGGAGTGGGGTGAACTCCTTTATCAAGTTGCTGTGTTTATGTCTGATGTTCAAT
>SNQJ01S0046818.1:14893-25637 GCA_010110895.2 Picea sitchensis
TGTTGTAGTTTGACATCAATGACAATCGATCTTCCCACAAAAAAGACACGTGGAACGAAACGAAACAATTGCTTGCAATGTAATAACAGATACCACTAACAAGAGGCAAAGAAGCAAACCCCACAGATCAAAGATCAGCAAGATTTATTATAACAAAAAAGTAATTGCATAAATCAACAATGGACAAGGTCTCTTGTGGGCTTAAAGGAACCATGAACAAGGATACCTCGAATTATTTTCATTGGTTCACACCCATGGGGATGTGTCCGCTTGCTAAACACTATGTAACCTACATGTACCTATTATTGTGAGCCATGAACGTGACCATTATTGGTTGCAAGTGCACAACCTTGTAGAATTTTCTAAAGAGGTCTAAGCAATAATCTTCTAAAAACCTGTGAACCCAGAGGCCGCATGACTTTTCCCATGGGCCCCACCATAGTGGTTCCCATCCTTTGTGGTACTTATCTATGTGGATTCATTAACCATGAAGTTGGTTGCGCCCTAAATTTTATTCCATCTCCACACTGTAAACTAATGTCTTTGAAACACCACAAAGCCCTCAAAGCACCACGATGTTGTTGTTTTATAATTTTACCCTGCATGAGTTACCTCCCTTAGGCTCGTCCTATACCTATGTTGAGTCTCCATTTTGAAACTTCTAGTATCATATATTACCCTCTATCTAAGCCTATTTTACCTATGTTATGTGTATATAATTGATCGTTTCCTCCACAAATCCACTTGATGACCTTGTACATGTGCATAGAGAGGTAACTCATGTTAAGGCATGATTTTTTTAGTTTTCTTGATTAAATTTGATTAAATGATTGATTATGTATGTTCCTAATCACTTTGACTTTTAAGCAACTTCATCTGATACTTCACTAATCCAGTACTGCAACCATAGCATGATTCGGTACTCTATTAGATCCAGTACTCCATTGGATCTAGTACCCTATCTAATCCGATACCAATGCTCCACCTATTCCGGTATCGATGTTCCACCTATTCCAGTACTCCATGGTGCTTCCTCTGGAGCTACCCGCTCAGCATTTATTCCTGTACCAGCGCAACATTGCATCCGATACCAACACAACTCAACGTCGCATCTGGTACCACCATCTCAATGCCGCATCTGGTACCTCCACTTAGCACCTCATCCAATACCAGTCTTGCACCTGTTCTAGTACTTCCTTTGCACTTGATCTAGTACTCATGGTCGTGACTGTGTTCATCCAATACTAAACCCCTGTCTACAAGATTTACATGTTGAACGAGTATGTTGATGGAGATTCCAAGAAGTCAATTGGATAGAAGTCTCTTGAAGTAGTTTTTGAGATCATGATATACTTCATAACTCATGCACTTCATGTCATGAGGATGAAGTCCATCCCTAGAGATTCGATATGAATTTACAATTGTAATATTTTAAAACCATTTGATAATTATATTTAGATCTTGGTAGTAACAACTCACCTTCTTTATAAGGGATGTTGTATAGACGATAGGAAGTACTGAGTAATGATGTAACGAAGCAAGTATCAAGCAAAGAATGATACATATTGTCATGTTGTACGAAATGTTGAACTGTTGATTCAATCGACAAATTGAAGGAATAAAAATGATCTTTTGTGAAATTCATGAGCATGAGTAAATTGTTCTAGTTTGTTATCTCTTTAGAGGTACCTTGTTGGTTCGGCAAGGGCCCACCACCCCAACCAAGTTAAACCTCTTTGTACATGTTTTTGTGTAATTGTGTGAGTGTGAACATTTAACAGTTGTGTGTTGTAAATGATTTCAAATGCATTTTAAGTTCAGTACAGAGTAACTTGATTTTGAATCAATGTAAGTAATTAGACATTGGACAAAGTAGATAGTTCCCTTTCCATTTTTGTAGATTAACATTTAATTGATAAGAGTTTGATGTGTGGGATTGTTAAGCAAGTGAATGTTATTGTTTTTAGTTTGTAATTGCGGTGTTCTTAGTAGGTACAGGAACCATAAGACTTCATCTCTTATCTTCATGTTCCATATAATGAAGTCTCTCAATCACATTGATTGTTTCCTGTACTAAAGAAGGTTTGATTGGATTGAATAGAGTTATGGTTGATTTTTGTCTAAGAGTGAATAAAGTGGATTGTTGATTACTATTTTCAATTTCTACAAGGAACAAGATATTAAGTTCATCTCTTCATTTCATGAGCCTGTAATGAACAGACTTGTCATCTAAGAAAGAGACTTTCAATTGAGTGATTGTTTGAGAGTTTTTCTATCATCTTTATCTTCTGAGTTTAAATTTGTGTGAAGCATTCAGAAATTCTAGAAACATAGCATTATGTTATTAATTATTTCCTACTTGATCTAGATACAACAAACATAGATAAGTTGCCTATTCTCGACACATATAGTGTAAAAACTCTTTCGATTATGAATCTCGGATTGACATATAAATGAGTGTAATATACTAAGCATAATTATACACCAACATTTTGGCGTCGTTGTCGGGCAGTTGTAAATGGTAATAGGTATCATTTTGAGTTTGATTGGTTTGATGAGTTTGGATTGGATTTAAGGACAATCTGAGGGCGGAGAGAAGACGGTAATACGAGAGGTAAGAACCTGTGCATCCACTTTGGTGAGGTTGCTCCAAAGTCAGGTTGTCCTCTTAACTTTGGTAGTTAAAATTTTGTGTTTCTTTAGTATTAGAATTTATTTTATGAGTAGGTATAGGAATAATACAGGTATATTTATTGCTTCCAAAATTTCAGAAAAATTAGAAAAACAAACAACAAGAAACCCCCCCCCCCACACACACACACTAATTCATCTAAAATTCGTGCAGGAAAACTTCTCAGAGGAGAAAGTTCAAAGGAAGTAATTGAAACAACAGCCAAAGGCACTAAATCTAAAGCCATTGTTCAGATTGAAATAAAAATACAACAAGAAAGAGGAGAAGCATTGGCGACCCCATCAGAAGGAGGATCTGGAAAAGAGACAGAGGTAGTGATAGAGGAAGTTGCATCTTCCATTGTGGAAAGACACAAGGTATTGGAACAGTTAGATATACCAAACAACCTAGTGGTTGAACCATGGATTAGTGGGGAGACATCACCAACACCCTACAACCTGTTCATAGATATGGTTGAAGAGGAAGGAAATGCATCTATTGAAACAGAGACATTTGGATTCCCAATACTAGACATCGTCAGAGACGTTTCTATGAAGAATATTCCATTTTCCTCACTGCCTCACTTCCATGGTATGTCAACAGAAGATCGTGATTCATTTTTGTTTGAATTTGATATATTATGTAGGAGTTATAACTACACTGATAATGCACAAAAATTAAAACTCTTTCCAGCCACACTAAAAGACTTAGCAGTAAGGTGGTTTATGAGCCTAGGAGAACACACTATCTTATCTTGGGATGGTATGAAGGAGACCTTCCTCCATAAATATCAATATTACTGTAGACCTAGGGATGCTAGGAATGACATATTTAAAATGCAGCAATCTAAGGAAGAAATCTTGGAAGATTACCTACAGAGGTTCCTATACAACTACCAAAAGACAAAGCAATTTTCCTTAGATACAACCACTATTAGGACCATATTTCTAAAGGGTGTGAGGGATGAATGCATTGAAGTAATAAACCTCACGAGTTCTGGAGATGTGTACCAAAATCCATTTGCAGACATAGCAGAGTATTGTAAAATATACTCCCGCAGTCAAGCCAAAATAGGAAAAAGTGTAAGGGATCCTACAAATAGAATTATTAAACCCACACCAAGAGGAGTTACTAGGATTGAATTGGGGAATCTACTAGAAAAACTCAAAACAAACATCCTAAACACCATCAGTTCCCAACTTGATACCATTAAAATTAAAAGGAAACAAGAAGAAGAAAATGCTACTTTGGCAATTTTATGTCCTCGGTGTAGGAAAAGGCATGAAAAGGAATGCCCCATTAATTTTATCGAAATTTGTGGCCTCTGTACAAAACATCACCCTACCAGTGAGTTCCCTTATTTACCTGGACTTAAATCCATTTTCAATGGAGGGGGAGAACCTCATGAAACATCATATCCCCCCAAGAGGCCATGGAGACAACAAAATCCCAATATGTTTGTAGACCCTACCACACAATATTCACAACAGTAATGGGTACCTCCCATGTCTTATCCTCAATGGTCACCACAACAGCCACAAATCCATCCTTGGAAACAAGGATGGAGAGGGCCTGCATATGGGAATGTTACCTTTCATCCAACAACCTTTCCCACCTACCCACAATACCCTTCCAATATTTCTCATTTGCTCCCAGAATTTAATCCCCCTACTCTTCCTCCACCTCCACAGCTGCAGCAAAAACTTGCACTACCTATGAACCCAAATCTGCAACAACAAATGCAAGTTGCACCTATCCCAAACCCTCCTCAACCTACCCCTATTCATGCACAACCTATTCCTAATCCAAATAATAGACCTACACAACTTGTACAAAATCTTAAAGTACAAACCTTCCCCACTTATGTGATCACTCTTGCATCATTTAATGGAATTGAATTAATATCAGGGAGGGTTTTAAATAAACCAAATCTTACTGTGGTTATTCAAGAAGAAGAACAAGTAGATAATCACACAGAAGAACAAATAGGTAATCAAGCAGTTCATAAAGAAAAACAAATGGATAACCAATTAAATGAAGAAAGAAACACCCCTGTACAATAGGAATCTCCTCCTCACACTTCTCACCCAACAGAAATGCCTTAGAAAACTGATCCTCCTCCTTATCCAGAAAGGTTACTTGTGAAGAAATCTAAGGAACCTCTAGGACATAATCTAGAGACTGAACTTAGAAACATATGTGTGAAGATTCCCCTACTTCAGGCCATCAAGGATATACCTATTTATGCTAATATTGTAAGGGATATTTGCATTAAAAATCCTGGGAGGAAGAAGAAGAAGCCCTCTGTCATACAGGTGGTTGGACAGTTATCAGAATTTATATCAGAAATTCCATCCAAATATAGTGACCCAGGAAACCCAATGATAACCATATAAATTAACAGTGTTTCTTTGCCAAACACACTTATTGATCTAGGGGAAACAATAAATGTTATGTCGGTTGACACCATGAAAATGATGCAACTAAATCACCTAATACCAACACAGACTTTGTTGTAACTAGCAGACAAATCAGTCATAACCCCAACAAGAATTTTAGATGATATAACAGTTACCTTGGCTTCTTGGGAATACCCTATGGATTTCTTAGTAATTCATCCCAAATCCTCCAAACCAGGACATCCAGTAGTACTTGTCCGACATTGGCTGGCCACTGCTGATGCATTTATTAGTTGTCGGTCTAGAGAGATGACAATTTCCAATGGCACTCAAAGTCAAAAACTTATCCTCTTTCCTCCTACCCAACCAGCCACTGAAGTTCCTCTCTGGTTTGATAATCCCTATGGGGAGGAGGACTATACTCAACCCTTTTTGACACTCGAACAGGTAAAATGAGTTCAAGAGAAAACTAAAGAACAAATCTTAAGCCTATTTTTGGTTGATACAGAATGCATTGAATATCCTCAATCCTTTCTTGAATATACACATATATTCAACTTTTAATTCCAGGAAATTTGGCACCCCTCCACCTCTACAGTAGCCATTGTTTCACAAGTAGATGAAGGGAAAGAATCAGTTGTCCAGGTTGTTGAAATCAGTCCTAGAAAATAATTTTATATCAATGCTAGCTTAGAAACAAATCAGAAACAAAATTTGATACAAATTATTCAAGGGCAATCTGGTGCTTTTGCATGGGATTATTCTGACATGAAAGGGATCCACCCAGACACATGTATGCATCATATTTACACTAATGACCAGATCTGACCTATTAGGCAACCCCAAAGAAGAATGAATCCAACCTTGAAAGACATAGTGAAAGAAGAACTCCAGAAACTCTTGCAAGACAATTGCATCTACCCTATATCAGATAGAAAGTGGGTGTTATAACCCTAATTTTCACCAAACATGCATACCTAGCAACAGACCATCTTACTTACTATTTTTTCCAAGCCAATACTGAATAGCTCTTCTTAAAAACCAACTTTTTGAAGATGTGTGCGCCCTGCACCACTATTTTCTGCATGTGTATTCTAGTTGGACCATTACTTCCCACGTGCATATGCTAGCTGCACCATTATAGCCCATGTATACCCACAAAAGTTGCAAAAATAGTAAAAAGTTGTAATGGAATTCGGGCTTTTGGGTAGTTTCCTAACCAATTGACCACCCATAGCCCGTCACCCAACCGAATAACTATCATTTTTGCATATAAAAGAAGGTGTTGGGGTCCCATTCTAGGGAGAAGCATGAAAGAAATGAAACTATGCCCATTTCCTAATCCCCCCTTGCCCCAAGAATTTGCAACGACATTGTGATTTTGAGCCAAAATTTCCCATTCTTTCCCCTTTTTCCTCATTCATAAACCTATGCCTATTCTCTAGAGAGAAGTGTGAGAGAAGAAGGATACGTGGAAGCAGTTGGATCTTGGTGAAGAGGAGCCCAAGACCGAGTTTGAGGAGAAGTCGTCGATCTCATTTTGTAAGTGACATTATGACATTAATATAAAGAAGTACTTTTGTCATCCCACCATATGATGTGTTTAATCTGTATGATTGATTTACATTTTCTCATGACATCTAACCCATTAATCCATATATAAAATGCTTGTTCGCAATTTCTTGTTTGTCTTTTGGTGAATGCAAGTCATCCTTGGGAGGATATTTGCAGTCGAGAAGCGACCGAATGCATTGGGATCGACACTGGATGCGGAGTTCAAGGTAAGACTATCGGATCCCTATAATTTGTACTTTATATATGAATATGGGGTGTTGTCGAGATAATGGTTAAGAGTAGGAGACTTTAGACGGTTAGCTCTACCTACACTTTAGAACCCTAGTGTAGTCCATAGGGGGGTTTTAACACTATAGCAGTGGGTCTCCCCATTAGTTATTGTCCTTAAGAAAAATTGTAAATGGAGGGTTTGTGTGGACTTTCAAGAATTGAACAAGGATACCTACCGTGATTACTTTCCTTTTCCTTTCATAGAATAGGTCTTGGACACTTTGTCTGGGAAGAGGTATTTTTATTTCTTGGATGGCTTTAGTGGTTACAATCAAATCCAAATTTCACCAGAAGACCAAGAAAAAACCACATTTACCTTCCCATGGGGGACCTATGCCTATAGGGTTCTTCCTTTTGGTTTGTGTAATGCCCCTGCAACCTTTCAAAGGGTTGTCTTGGCCATTTTCTCTAATTTGACCCATGACTATGTAGAAGCCTACATGGATGACTACACATTGTATGGGGATGATTTCCAACAGGCATTGGAAAATTTGGAGAAAGTATTGATTAGGTGTAAAGAAACCAACCTTTCCCTTAGTCATGAAAAGTCTAGAATGATGCTCACTGAAAGAATTGTTTTAGGTCACCACATCTCCGGTACTAGAATAAGAGTAGACCCTGCCAATATTGACATCATTTCCCAAATCAAAATCCCTAGCTCACAGAAACAAGTCAGAATCCTTTTAGGGCATGCTGGTTACTGTAAGAGGTTCATTCAAAATTTTACGAATCTAGTTGCCCCACTATTCAAACTATGAACAAAAGAGGCTGAATTTTGTTGGAATGAACAATGTCAAATCTCCTTTGAAATTTTGAAAACAAATCTATCAAGTGCCCTTGTTTTGAGAGGACCAAAATGGTCTCTTCCTTTTCATATTTGCATGGATTCCTCAGATACAACTTTTGGGGTTGTTTTAGGACAAAGGGAAGGCTAGATTCCATATGCTATATACTTTTTCAGCAAGAATCTTTCACCTACTGAAGTAAATTACATTGTCACAAAAAAGTATTTTTTATCAGTAGTACATGTCATTAACAATTTCAGAAACTACATAATAGGGTATGAAGTCTTTGTACAAACCAACCATTCAGCCATCATATTTTTAATGAACACACTTGTTACAAATTCTAGAGTGACTAGATGGTTGTTATTACTACAAGAATTCAATATCACCATTATTGATAAGCCTGGAAAAGATAAATTAGTTGTTGATTTCTTGTCTAGACTCATTCATGCAGGTGATAATACTCCAGTAGATGATGATTTTCTGGATGAGAATCTATTTTCTATTTGTACTTACATTCCTTGGTATGCAGATGTAGCCAACTATATTGTAACAGGAAATCTACCTCAGAATCTGTCCTCCCCAGAAAAACAAAGAATTATTCATCTAAGTGCCAATTACATGTGGCATGATGATTTCTTACACCGAACTGGGCCTGATTTGGTGATCAGAAGGTGTGTTCGGGAGGATGAGATGCATGATATTTTCAATTCATGTCATGATGGTCCATGTGGAGGCCATTTTGTTGATAAAAGGAAATCATACAAAATCTTGCAGTCCGACTACTATTGGCCAACTATTTTCAAAGATGCAAAGAAGTATGTGGCCATCTGTGATGATTTACAAAGGATGGGAAAACCTGTTGCAATCGATGAGATGCCCCTCCAAGATCAGGTAGTAATTGAACCTTTTGAAAAATGGGCTTTGGATTTTGTAGGACCCATTAACCCCATGTCTCGAAGGAAGAAGTACATCTTGGTCTGCATAGATTATGTGACCAAATGGGTGGAAGCTAAAGATTTGTATTCTTCTAATGAACAATCTTTTGTAGACTTTCACTTCAAAGAAATATTTACTCATTTCGATGTGCCTCGAGAAATAGTCACTAACCAAGGAACCCAATTCACCTCCAATTTGGTCAAATCTCTTACTGAACAGTACATAATCAAACATAGAAAATATTTTCCTTATCACCCTCAAGCAAATGGGCAGGTGGAATTAACTAATAAGGTCATAGAGGTTATTCTTACCAAGACTTTTCAGCTGCATCACAAAGATTGGGTTGATAGGTTTCCTGAGGCCTTATGGGCCTATAGGACATCTTGGAGAAACACAACAGGGCATACATCTTATGAGTTGGTGTATGGGAAGCAGGTGTTGCTTCCCATAGAATTTCAAGTAAAAACCTTCAGGACTTCCATGCAACTAGGGATGGATCTGTATGAGGATAAAAAAAAGAGGCTATTACAATTGAATGAGCTTGATGAGATCAGAGAAGATGCTCTTCAAAGGACCACCCTTATACAAAAACAAAGGACTAAATGGCATGACAAGTACATCAAGAAGAAGTATTTTCATTCAGGTGATTGGGCCCTCCTGTATGATAATAGGTTCAATAATTTTAAAGGTAAATTGTCTACTAGATGGTTGGGACCCTATGAAGTTGATACAGTTTACGAAAATGGTCTAATTAAGATAAAGATAAACACTATTGATGAGAATCAGATGCCCTTTGTTGTAAATGGGCATCGATTGAAGGTTTATCATAAGCCTCTATCCAAAGAGGATTTTTTCAAGCATGTTCTTTAGAATTCTAAAATGCAACTGGTAAGCAAGGGGGTTTCTCCTTCTACTAACCCACCACAGTAAGTTTTATTGTGTGAATTAATTTCGCTTTGTACATATTTTTGAATAGGTGTGTCATTAGATAGAACTTTTGTTATGTTACTAACAAAAACAAAAAGTTGATTGTGTTCTCATGTATATAAATGAATAAGGAGGACATCTAGTAGGTGGAGTTTTCTTTAAGTTTTTCAGACTCCTAAAAATTGAAAATACCGGAGAGCAGGAACTAGCTCGGGCTCGAGAAAAATCCATGGGACAGTATATGGAGTTTTCTTTAAGTTTTTTAAACTCCTAAAAATTGAAAATACCAGCAAGCATGAACTGGCCCGGGCTCGAGAAAAATCCACGAGACATTATATGGATTTTTCTTTAAGTTTTTCAGACTCTTTAAAATTGAAAACACCAGCGAGCAATAACTAATATGAGCTCAAGAAAAATCCACAGAAAAGTAGTAGTTAGGATTGGTTTTTTTTGTAATAAAAAGGAAGTGCCAACAAGAGCATTGACAACCTGGTTCCAAAAGAGGAGGGTTCTAAATCTCAACATGTGGTCATCCAAATATAGAGTACCTTATTGTCACAGAGCTTGGAGCCCATTCATCAAATCATTTTCCCTTATTCTGACACTTCCACTGCAAATTCAGAGTTCCTGCATCAAGTGTTGGTATTTGTTTCACCTAGATGGTTTTTCAGTAGAACCAAATCGCGGGTCCTCTTCCATAGTATCAGAAAACACCAGCTACTCCTACAAAGTGCATCCTACAAAAGTTTCAGTATATAGAACACTACCACCAGATACTTTGTCAAATTCTCCTCAAGTATCGAAATACAATGTTTTCCTCTATGCTCATCCGGTACTGAACAACATCTTTGTTAGAAAAACAAGACCGTGGGGAAATAAAATAAAACAAATGTGGAAACAAAACACAAAAGATACACAATACAATAGAGACACAGATTTACATGGTTCATCCAGTGTGGGCTACGTCCACCAGAGAAATTGTCAGGTCCTTCCTTTAAGATTATCCAGCAAATAAAGGGATACAACCTACAACAAACTCGATGTAACTTCCTCTTCTTTCTCTCATAGTCTCTTATCTCATAATACAATCTTCACCATAATGCATAGTCGTAATACATTTCCCTCAAAAAAGAGGGTTGCCTTCTAGGGCAAAAAACCCTAAAATAACTTCTATTGTC
>SNQJ01S0046818.1:41796-56937 GCA_010110895.2 Picea sitchensis
CCAAGCCCATACAGAGTTTCATGGCTACAAAAAGGACATCAGGTAAATGTCACTAAACAATGTTTAGTTGAATTTAAAATAGGAGGATATAAGGATGAAATACTATGTGATGTCATTCCCATGGATGTTTGTCATCTATTGCTAGGTAGACCATGTCAATATGACATAAATGCGATTCATGATGGGAGAAAGAACACATACACCCTGGAGAAGAATGGGAGAACTCACATGTTGTTGCCGATTAAGGATAAAGAAGTGAAACTAGAGGTGAACAACATTGTACTTCTCATGAGTGGGAAGGAACTTCTTAGGGAGGTTAAGAAGAAGGAAGATACACAATTCATTGTGGTCAGGAAGCCTAGAATTGTTTTAACCAATACAAGAGTGGATGATTTACTAGAGGAAATCCAGAAGCTGCTAGAAGAGTTCGCTGATATAGTAGTGGACGAACTACCTCGTTCGTTTCCACCGAACAAGAGTATAAGTCATCACATTGATCTTATACCCGGAGCTAGTTTACCAAACAAAGCAGCGTATAGGTTGATGCCACAGGAGAATGAAGAAGTCAAGAGGCAAGTCTAAGATTTAATGGACAAGGGATTGGTTAGAGAGATCTTGAGTCCATGCACTGTTCCAACAGTGCTCAGCCCAAATAAAGATGGAGGCTGGAGAATGTGTATAGACTCAAGGGAAATCAATAAGATTATCATCAGATACAGATTTCCATTACCAAGGATGGACGACTTGATGGATTGCTTGAGTGGAGCAAGATTTTTTTCAAAGATTGATTTGAAAAGCGGATATCATCAAATTCGTATGAGAGAAGGTGATGAATGGAAAACAACATTCAAGACAAATGAAGGGTTGTATGAATGGCTTGTTATGCCATTTGGCTTAACAAATGCACCTAGTACTTTCATGAGATTAATGAATGAAGTCCTGAAGGATTTAATTGGGAAATTTGTCATCGTATATCTTGACGTTATATTGATTTTCAGTAAGACTGAAGCAGAGCACTTAAAGCATTTAGCTACAGTGATGAGGAGGTTACAGCAAGAGAAACTGCTGATAAATATGAAGAAGTCATCATTTATGAGGACATAACTCATTTATTTGGGTTTTGTTATCTCTGCAAATGAGTTGAAGATTGACCCGGAAAAGGTGAATGCAATCAATAATTGGCCATCGCCGAGAAGTTTGTTTGAAGTTCGAAGCTTCCATGGTTTAGCTAGTTTCTACAGGAAATTCATCTGAAATTTCAGTGGGATTAGCGCACCAATGATGGACACGGTGAAGAAAAGACACAAATCTTTTCACTGGATAGAGGAAGCAAACAAGAGTTTCAACTTGCTGAAGAAGAAGATCACAGAGCAACCAATTTTGGTTTTGCCGGATTTCAGCAAGACATTTTAGGTCAAGTGTGACACAAGTGGATTTGCAATTGGAGTGGTCTTAAGCCAAGATGACAGACCGATCACATACTTTAGTGAAAAACTGAATGAAGTGAAGGTTAAATACTCCACATATGACAAAGAATTCTATGCAGTCATACAAGCGCTGAAGAAATGGAGGCATTATTTGGTTCCTAAAGAGTTTGTTTTGTACAATGATAATCATGCTTTATAATTCGTGACTCAACAGGAGAAGTTGAACTAGAAGCATGCTAAATGGGTTGAATTCATGCAAAATTTTACTTTTGTAACTAAGCATATTTCTAGAACTGCTAACAAAATTGTTGATGCTTTGAGCAGGAAATGTTTGCTGATGCAGGAATTCAGAGTCAAAACTTTGGGTTTTGATAATCTCAAGGAAATGTATAGAGACAATCCATATTTTAAAGAGGCGTATGAGGCATCTGAGAATCCAATTCTCAGAGACATAATCCAGTGGACTGAATATATGATCTAGGATGGATTGTTATTCAGAGGCAATCGATTATGTATTCCAAAATGCTCCATGAGGGAGAATCTATTGAAAGAAAAACACAGTGGAGGATTGGCCGGACATTTCGGTCATGACAAAACGTTCTCAAAATTAAATGGCTCATATTTTTGGCCAGGAATGAGGACAGATGTTAAGAAATTTGTGGACAGATGCAGAATTTGTCAGCACAGAAAAGGGAAAAGACAGAATACAAAGTTGTATCAGCCATTACCCATTCCAGAAAGGCCGTGGGACGTAGTGAGCATGGATTTTATATTGGGACTGCCAAGGATGCAAAGAGGTTGTGATTCAATCTTTGTGGTAGTCGATAGATTTTCCAAGATGGAACATTTCATACCATGCCACAAACTCATATTACGAACCCATTTTTCAAGGAAGTTGTCATACTTCACGGCTTGCCAAGGAGTATTGTTTCGGATAGAGATACCAAGTTCATGGGACATTTCTGGAGGAATTTATGGAAGAAGCTGGGGACAAGTTTTTCATTTAGCTTAGCTTATCATCCTCAGACGGATGGGCAGACAGAAGTTGTAAACAAAAGCTTAGGAGATTTGCTGAGGAGCCTAGTGACTGAACACCACAGTCAGTGGGATCACATTCTGCCACAGGTAGAATTTGCTTATAATGATTCGATCAATAGAAGCACAGGGCAGAGTCCATTCCAAATTGTATATGGAATGCAACCAAGGGGAGTTTCTGAACTGAAATATTCAGAACATAATGAATTCAAGAGTGCTAGTGCAGAGGATTTTGCAGAGGCAATGAAGGAAATTCACAGCCAAGTCAAGGAGCGATTACAAAGTTCAAACCAGGAATACAAGGGCAGAGTAGATCAACATAGGCGAGAACTTCAGTTTGAAGTTGGTGATCTGATTCTTGCACATTTGAGGAAGGAGAGGTTCCCAAGGGGAACATACAACAAGCTGAAGATGAAAAATATTGGACCATGCAGAGTCTTGAAGAAATTTGGGGCAAACGCATATGAGATTGAATTACCTGATGGGATCAAAATTTCACCGATATTCAACATCTCAAATTTGTACCCTTACAGAGCTGCAGAAACAGGAGTAGATAGTGAACAGACTGAGGTTCAGTGGACTAAAAAAATTCCTATAGTTGAAAAGCCACAGATGGAAAGTATACTTGACAAGAGAGTCAGCAAGAGGACTAGGAGAAAAGAGTATTTTGAATACTTGGTCAAATGGAAGGGACATCCAGTTGAAGATGTCAACTGGGAAAATGAAGCATAAATTCACAAGCATGGACAGACCGTGCAAGAGCTCATGAACAGGAGTTCATGAAAAATTTTCAAGCGAGGGAGTATGATGCAGGAGCATCGTAAGCAGTCAAGCGAGCGTGAATGGGAAGACAGCTGGAAGACCACCAGCGCACATTTTGAAATATTTTTGAAACATTATTGTAATAGTTAAAGGGAATCGTACTTGCATGTTGTAAATAGATCTTGAGTGATTTCTCTCATCTATAAAACATTAAGGCATTTATGCGTAGTAAATGAAATTTGGTAGATTTAAATTCTAGATTAGATAGTTTTAGAGCGTAGGAGGGAAAACCGACTATAGACACCCTCACCTTTGTATCATTGTAACATTAGAGAGCATTGTATCATTAGCATAGAGATGAACAAAGAGCTATAGAGAAGAACCCATGTACAGGAGATTTGAATTAATATATGGAGCTTTGAATCAGACTCATAGTGTTGTGATGTTTTTTGTGTATACATGCTAAATGGTATGCTTATGGTTGTTCATTCTCTCTGTTATGCATTTGATTTAATATTGTGTGAATGTATTATTTCATGTTGAATGTTGAGGTCTGAGAGAGAGAGAATGTGTTTCAATTTTTTCTCTTCCTGAGTGAGAGAAGTTCCTGCAAGGAGTGCAGTGAAATCGTCCGTAAGGAGTGCGTCGACAAGGTTCAGAGTTTATCTCTGAAAGCTCAGGAGGGATACTGTTGTTCTCATTCCAACAAAAGTGAAAGTGAAGCACAGAATCTGTGTAAGGTGTGCGCATGCCGGTTGAAAGATTAGAACTTATCAACTAAGGGGTGAATTGAAGGACTGCTGTTGTAGGGGGGTGCACAGAGTCGAGAATTCAAATACTTAAAAGTATTTGAGGGATTTCCGCAATGAGTGCGTGCAGGAACTCGAAATCACAAAGAAAGTTCAGAAGGGGTAGCACCGTTGAAGTGTTCAAAGGAGGACAAGGTTGAATTACTTTGAGGGGAGTCAAGGGTCCAATTCACCCAACAGAAGTTAAGTTCCAGTGGAAGAACCTTTATTTGTTTCGCGGAAGTTGTTCAGAATAAATGAGTGGTCGGAATTCTCCATGAAGAATTCGTGAAGTAGCGTGGACCGTAGGATATAGGGAAGTTGTAGGGTGGTTAGAGTCAAGCAAGCTTACCACTGTAGGATCTAGACTTAACGTGGACTGTTGATTGTGCTTTGCACAAGACGTTAGATCATTTCAACATTCTGGGGATCCTAATGACAAGGAGTCGAGCACAGTGAACAAAAATCCCGAAGTCACAAGTTGTGATAGGAATTGGATTAGAGTTTCGGAATTTTGGCACTTCGAGTGTCAGGAAACGGAGGAGATAGTGCTTTGGGAGATTCCTGGAGAGTGACAGGTAGCAGGGGTCTACGTCAAGGGTAGAAAGATGCAAAGTTTGAGAAGATAGGTGGCGCACTTGTCGCCAGGAAGAGTCAAGTTACGTTGACTATTTCAGGGTTTCGTGGGTGGAAGAGCCTTATGCCCCGCATCCGGATTCACGAAATCACGAAGTCCGAAATCCCGATGAAGTGAGAAGCCCGTTGAAAATTCAACCTTTTTTGAGTGCATTGGAGTTTGGCAATTCGGGTTTCGGAGGTTGTAGAGATAGGAACCCTCGACAATAGGGATCGTGAAGTCACGAAACTCAAAGTCCTGAATTTGCGAAGGGCTCAATCCTATTTCAGGTTAGAAGATTTGGGGTGATGCTTCGTGTTTGATCGCGTGATCACACTCATAAGAACCCATGGTTACACAATTATGTGTGTAAGGTATTTCCCAAGGGGAAACCAAAGAGTCAATAAGACTCAAAGGGAATATTTAGAGCGATCCTGCATGGACCTCTACTCGAGGGTTTTAGGGTCCGCACCAATTTTGGAGAATGCCTTGACAAAAATTTGTAATGTGAACATAGATGATTGGGATTTAAAAATACCAGTAATATCATGGTCATACATGACTACATACAACAAGTTGATAGGATAAGAAATATTCAGATTGGTGTACAGACAAGAAGTAGTGGTACCATTAGAAGTTTCAGTACCCATTCTGTGTGTGGAAACAATTACAAATATGATAGAAAGAGGCACAATACAAGAAATGTTAAGTCAACTTATGGAACTAGAAGAAGACATGATTCTAGTAGGATTCCACCAAGAGGTGTAGAAAGCAAGGGACATAGATTGACATGACAGGCACATAAATAAGAAGATATTTAAGGAGGGAGATCTAATTCTTCTATATGAAAACAAATTTTTGCAATATCCCGGTAAGTTCATAATGCATTGGCCAAGGCCATATGAAGTGAAGTATGTCACAGATGGAGGATATGTGCAGCGAAAGGACTTGACATGAACATAAATGCAAGGAATGGTGAATGGTAGTTGACTGAAACTATATAGGGATAGTTGACCTACTAACTCTTAGTAGTTGCAATGTAGTAAGGAAGCTACGCGTATAGTGTACTATAGTAGAAATTAGGAAATAAAACTTATGAAAAGACATAGAAAGTAGAAAAATAAGAAAAAGGAAAAATAGAAAAATGAAGAAAAATCTAAAAAGAAGTAATTAGGAGGAATAAGTGTTCCAGGAATGATATCGCGCAACAAATGGTGCGACAAAATTTGGAAGAATTCACGTGGGAAACTTGGACACTATGAAAATGACTAGAAAAAGTGAAAAATATGACAAAACATTATTGATCGGGTCTATAAAAAAGGAAAAAAGCACGAGAAAGTTCAACACTTAGTGATTTTTGAGTGAATAGAGAGATGAAGAGTGCACCCTAGGAAAAATTGTGTGAGGAATATAGAAATTGTCCACTCATCATACAAAATGACACCTACTAAGGTTGGCGTCCTGCGGTGATATGTTAGGGTTACTTGATAGTCCGAAAAAAGGAAAAAAAGAATGAAAGATTCTGAGGATGTTGTAGAGTTGTAAGACGTCACAACCTCGGTGACAGAATCGATCATAATGACTAAGGTAGAGGAAGAAACATCGACGAATGCACAAGTCAAAGTGGGTTAGAGATTAGAAAACTCCAATGGCAGCACAAACCCTAACCTAGAAAAACCTACAGAACCTGAAGGAATGAAGGAAAAATAACATGGACATGTCGTAGAGGAGGTGTTAGTTAAGGATATTACAAACCAATGGGGCACCGAAGTAGAGGAAGAATAAAAGAAATAAATAGAGGTTGAAGGCCACCTAGCCATTAGCCAGAAAAGAAAGGCATTGGACGCAACATAGATCACACTCTCATACATCCTGGATTCCGTGGTCACAGTGGAAGATATGTTGGGGAAGGTGCCAAAGCTGAGATATGTCGACCATGATGTTAAAGATGCGACAGAGTTTCCATAACTTGCATAGAAAATTTATGTAGAGGACATGAGGGAGATAGGACCCCTAGGAAGACCCATCTCAGAGCCTACACAATGGATCACAGGGCTCTATAATTTGGGTATCATGAACCCACTAGATATACTACATTTGAGGCGTGGTAAAAATGTTGGCCTTTGTGTCAAACAACTCTTGGCCAGGATACATGGAGGTATCCTATGGATGGATAGGCCAGTCCCCATTAACGTTGCTTTGATTTCCAAGATTACAGGGTTTCCCACTATTGGCACACAACCCGAAGAGTACTTGGAGAATAAAGAACGAGAAAAATAAATTGCAGAGATAATGAATGTGCAGTTTGGAAAAAACATGGGGACCTAGGGTATAGTCATAAAAGAAATCAACAACGTCGCAACGAGGTTCACCAACAAGCTAATGGATTTCAAATTGTTGAGGAAGTGGAGGAAGGAAGAGGCCCCAAAAAAATCCATAGAAGTAGCCATGCATTGTGCAAAAGGAGTGATGTTTAGCTAGGCACCATACCTATTAAATCAGTTTTTGATTGACTTTAGGGATGCACAAGAAAATGTAACCAAGTTCCATTATTCCCTGCTCCTCATACTCATAGCTTTGGTAGGTTGGTAGGAACAAAAGTTATAATATTTTTTAGATAGGAAGGGGAAGTGATATGAAACAAGATATGAAACCCTCTGGGAAGATAAGGACAATAAGAATAAAAAATAAAACAACACAGTGTTTGCCATGTTTCTGGAAGACATGCAACATAAAACAACAAATGTGTGGAGGATTTCTATTGAGGTGGTCCAGGAGAACGAAGGGATTTCCAGGTTTAAGGCATCCATACATCACATGTGGATCTAGGCCATAAGGGAGCCTAAGAAAAAGTGGTTGGAAATGAAATATTGAGCATCAAGGGAAGAGGTCGAATGGATTGTCAAATAATGGCCTGCGTAGTGGAAGGTTCCAACAACAAAGAAAGAAGCCAAGCCAAAGGTGCAAGCAAAGGTAGACACATCGAAAAATATAAGTAGTCCAGCCGAAAACACTAGAAAGGATACAGAGCGTGCTCAAGCATCAGGAAGCATCGCAACAATGAAAAATCCTAGGAAGAAAGAAAAAATATCAAGGGAAGAAGTCAAGGGTGATGAAAAGATTGGAGAAACCTCTTGGCCCAAAGAGGAAGATGCAAAGAACAAGAATACTGGGGAACAACCCTCACAGATGAATAGAACTACAACGTAGGAGGAAGAATCACGAAAGAGAATGAAATACCATAATAATCCTTGAGTAATCACAATTACACAGGACGATGCCAAGTTAGTGGTAGAGAAATTCCAAGACAGAGGGGGAGATGTAGTATGCATAACAAAGGCACAAATGGAGGAGATCAAGGATAAATTGGTGGAAGTCCATGATAATCTACAAAATATGCAAATTCCTATAGTGAAACAACTTACAATGCAACAAACAAATAAGACACAACAAAAACTTGTGCAAAAGGAACATGAAGTAACACTTAAGATCGTGGTGAAGGGAAAAGACACCTTCAATGTCACACAAAATATGCTAAGAATGGATGAGGAGACAACATAAAATCATGTAAGGGACAGAAACCATATTGAGATGGTGATGGCATAGATACATACAAAGGCACCATACAAATTACAAGAAAGTGTGATGCAAGAAGTCCAATCTAGAGCTCGCACAGATGCTACTAACTTGGAAGTTGGTAGGGAGGTTACATAAGTGTTACAAATTACTTCTGATCAGTTGACCCTGGAGAAGGAGGAATATAAGAGACACACAGATAAATTAGAAAAGTGACTGACATAAGTCTATAACAACATCCTAGACTGCGCAAAGGAGTCAGAAGTCACACCATAAGGAAAGTTCCAGAGGATTGTGGAGATCATGGAGAAACACAAATATGAGATCATAGAGCTCATGGAAAAATTGACTCCTACTACACCCACAGAAGTTAAAGATCAAAGAGAGCATGAGGCTATTGTGCACATCGAGAGTATTGTGTAGGAAGCTAAGGCAGTGGAATAATTATATGACAAGACTGCTCAAAGATGGACCAACATGGAATAATACGAGAAAATACAACAACTGGACCATAAGCAAGAGAAGATAACTGCAGACATGCATAAATAAAAGCCTATTTTTGGAGCACTTGCCATATGTGGCGGGAAAAAATCATGGAGAAGATGAAGGAAAAACATCTCGCAAAAGATGGAGGAAATGCAACATGAAGAATATGGAGGAAAAGCAGTGTGGCACACATGCAGAAAAACCTAGCCATGTTAGGGTTAGAGTTTTGGATATGAATGTAATTGCTATGAGCCAATAGAATAGTATGAATAAAGGCCTAGGAGGTCCAGTAGAGGTTGGTCGGTTGGTCAAGGAGAGAATAGTTTTGGTACGAGTAACCTAGTCTTTGAGGGTTAGGTCACAGGATGTGGAGCCTGGTGTGGTCTATCTCGCCTCACAAATGAACATTATCCTACTTTTTTATTGTAACCCTGAATAATGTAATGCCCGTAATGCATATTTTGAAGAATGATGAATAAAATATTAGAAGAGAAATATCTTTGTGGACGTAGCCCCAGGGGGGGTGAACCACGGTAAATCAACTGGGTTTATGTGTCTAAATGGTTGTATTACTATTATTTTATTTATCAGTTAAATAATGAATGGTTCACTTAGATTATGATAGCATGCATAGTTTGATTAATGAATGAATATTGTATCTAAATGAACTGATAATAAACATGATGCATGAGGAAAAGGAACATAATACAATCCCAATCCCTTCACTGGTTGCAAACATATGAGTCTTGTAGTCCCCCATAAGCTATCTTGGGTGAGACTATGTTGTGCACTCTATGGGCAACATTTCCTTCTAGTCTACTAGGAGGGATGATATTTTGAGGGTTTTGTTGGAAACCTTTGAGATCAGAACCTAGGTCAGCCCAAGCATCCAATAATGGTCTTAAACAAGCCCCTAGAGCATGGTTCTCAAGGCTTTATCAATATCCAAAAAAACAAGGATATAAGAGAAGGACTACTGAAAACAACCTATATATACAAATTGAGGATCAAGATATGATTGTTGTGGTGGTATATGTAGATGATATCATATTTGGAAGTAATCTTACTATACTAAGAAAAAAAAATTCTATAGAAATGCAGAAAGAGTTTGAAATGTCTATGCTAGGAGAACTGACTTTCTTCCTAGGTTTACAAGTCACTCAAACAGATAAAGGAATATTCATTTCCCAAACTAAATATATCAAAGAAATGATACATAAATTCCAAATGGAAGACAATTAACCCATGTGCACTCCTATGGTCACAGGATGCAAACTAAGCCTAGATGATGATTAATCAAGAGTAGACCAAACCATGTACATATCAATGGTTGGTAGCCTGTTATATGCAACAACAACAAGACCATATATCTTGCAGGTTGTACGAGTAGTAGGTAGATTTCAATATGCACCTAAAGAAACTCACATGAATGTAGTAAAAATGATATTTAGATATCTTAAAGGAACCCTGGAGTTTGGTTTATGGTTTCCAAAAACATAAGATTTTACATTGAGTGGATATATTGATGCAGATTGGGCTGGTAGTGTAGATGACAAGAAAAGTAATAGTGGAGGAGCATTCTACTTGGGAAAATGTCTTGTATCATGGTTAAGTAAAAAATAGACATTTATATCACTATCTACAATAGAAATAGAGTACATTGCAAATGCATCTTGTTGCACACAAGTAATCTGGATGAAACAGAACCTAGAAGATGTACAAGTGAAATATGATAATCCAATCACTATTAACTGTGACAACACCAGTGCCATAAATATATCTAAGAATATTGTTATGCATTCTAAAACCAAATATATCCCAATTAAATACCATTCTATGAGATATTAGGTTTCTCAAAAGGTAGTCAAAATGGAATATATTGATACTAAAGAGAAAATTACAGACATATTCACAAAACCTCTACCAAGAAGTACCTTTGAAAATCTTAGACAAAATTGGGAGTAATTCCCATACCTCATTAAAAACAAACTACAAAATAAGAAGAACAAGCACATGGACAAGGGGAGAATCACCTCAGGGGGAGCGAAGAAAGATCCCTTCTGTCATTATTGTCAAAGGAGGAGGATTTATAGTAAAACCTAGTTAATATAATGGGTTCTTACTCTATTGCCATCAATGAAAAATGGGGAGATTATTGGAATAACGCTTTTCATTGATGTCAAACTGTAGAAAAAGTCCTAAATATCAGGAGAAATGGCATTGCAAAAATCGTGCAGAAGCCAGACTGCAATGCAGACATAGATTCTTCATAAAGGATCATTGAATCATGACCATTATATCGGGATCCAGATAGGCAAGAGTCATCAGATCTAATTGAGAAATTTCAGGTATAACCAGAGCCATAAGATCGAACTGATAGATCATCAGCCATTGATCAAATCCAAGAAGAAGATAGAAAGCTTCGAGACTTTGAAAAATTGCCACTTCGACGATTATTAGAGAAAAGGAAAAATCATGAAATCAAGAAGTCGCAAAATCGTGAAATCCTGCCGGTCGTCCGATCTGATAGGAAGATCGGTTGAAATCTCAGTCGTTGATCATGGTCATCTGGCATTGACCCTTCAGATGTAAATACATTTGAGTCCTAGAAATATCGAAGGCCAAAGTTTTGAAATCCCACCAACCGTTGGTCAAGGAGGAAATTTGGGTGAATTCTCGACCGTTCGATCGAGTATAGTGGAAGGATAGGGTAAGCCATAAATTCCTGAAGTCACGGAGTGCCGGAGCCCTGAAATGATGATAAACGTCCATCGAATGATTGATTAAATAATAACCGTTGATCTCCAATGTATGGAAAGGTTCAAAGTTTTTCGGAGCTGTGAGGAAGTGAAGATCTAACCATCCATTGAGGACACAAATCCATGACGGAGGAGAAATTGTGCACCACAAGTTGCACGACAATTAATTCTAAGGAGGTGTTGCACTATTAATTTGGACTGTCAATAAAATTTATGATGTGTCACTCTAGGATTAAAAGCGCACAATGGCCAAGTGTTAACGCTCCACTATGTTGAAAGAGCACGGACCGTAGATCTCTCCATTAGATTAATTTTTAATCATTGATCCAGGATAATGTTGAAATCACTAGATAAGCACCTGTTTGGAATTGTGTTTGGTCATGGGTTCTTATCACATGGAATAAATGGGTTCACAACTAGAGAATTAGCGCCAAAGGTCAAACAATCACCTTTTTTAATAGAGACTTAATCATAACCCAATGTCACATAAAGGAAAGATAAATCTCCTGGGGCTTAACTCTGTTTTATGTAGGAAACCCGAGAAGAACACCATTACTATAATCGATAGAGGCTAATAAGCGTGTTCACCATTGTGGTCACAAATACACTGAGAGCATGGTAGATGCATATGGAAGAATATGATCAATTTTATATCCATGCAAAACTTATAAACCTGTAAAAGTAGAAGATAGAGAGAATCCATACCAGTACCATTTGAGAACCTGATTCTTAATATAGTTTCCTATTAAAAAGATATTGAGGAAAATCAAAGTCATCTGATTTCTTAAAATTAATAAAGGAAGAAATTAATTTATGTTAATGAAAGGGTATAATGGTTCATTATTAAAAGACAAAATGATTCAAATTTCACCAGTTGGAAGACTATATAAACGAAAAAGAATGGTAAGAATAAAGTGTCTCTATGGTCTACATCTAAAGATCAAAAGCATGTGCAGAGTCCAAGGAAGAAAGACGAAGATACTTATGAAGTGAGGGTGGAAGGGAGGAGCAAGGAAGGCTTAATAATTTTTGCTAATTAAAGTTTAAATAAATGGAGTTGGTTCTTCCTAGGGTTGGTGCCCTAAAACAAGGGAGTTGGTGCTTCCTAGGGTTGGTGCCCTAAAACAAGGGAGTTGGTGGTTCCTAGGGTTGGATCCCTGAAACAAGGGAGTTGGTGCTTCCTAGGGTTGGTGCCCTGAAACAAGGGGATTGGTGTCTCCTAGAGTTTGTTCTCTAAACTCAGTCATTTATGTAAACTTGTAATTTGTATTTAAGTTTATACTTATTTATGTTATTTACTGAAGTTTCTTCCTGATCAATAAATTTAATAAATAATTATTTAAAATTGATAAAAGGTATTAATATTGATTCACCCCCCACTCAGTATTGAACTACATTACAACATTTTCATCCTGCATACACAAAGGAAAGTATAAACACATCATCCATAGAATTTTCCCATTTGTTTTAATATCTACTTCCCAACCAATTTGACTAAATTCCTTTTATCTATATTGAGTTCGCATCAGTGTGAAATAAGGTTGGCCCTTCTGCCTATTTATCTTTCTTTAATATTAACATTGTAACCCTGAAATTTTACAGTTACTTGTGTTGGAGAAATTTCTATTTTCGACACACTAGTTCAGTGGGAGTTAACTGACTAGTTCTATTTTAGACTTTCTATTTTTACCATCACTATTATGCATGCATGCATTCCTAAGGAAAGCTAACTGCTTGATTTATTTTCTTAATTATGGAATGATTTTCCCTATATATGAGTGTGTTCCACTCATTCATTGTATCATATTGATCATGATCTATGTATCAATCATTAGCTCATTGGAGTAGTGTGAATATATTTTCTCATTCTTCCATATTGAATCTCTCTTCCTTTCTTGATAAGCTTTGTTTTTACTTTCTTTAGCTAGATATCTTGTGCAGGTTTCCATGAAACATTGACATGGTATTAGAGCTATGCTACTTGGAGCAAGCTAGACAAGCCAAAGAATAAGGAAAATCAGAGTTTCGACGAGCTAAATCCATGGTCGTACCTTTTAGCATTTGTTCCTCCCAAAATATTACGTTTTGGAGGAAATGACCCATAAAGAAAGTAAATCAACCCATTTTGGAAGTGCGTTTTCAATCGTTTGACGAGATTCTTCACCATTTTCTCAGAAATTAAGTCTCAAGATAGCCTCCTAAAACTGATACGAATCCGTGGCCATACCTTTCTACATTCATTTCTCCCAAAATATTACGTTTTGGAGGAAACAAACCACGTGGAAAGTAAATTAGCCCATTTTGGAAGTGCGTTTTCAACCGTTTGGCAAGATTCTTCACCATTTGCTCATAAAGTAAGTCGCAAGATCATCTCCTGAAACTGATATGAATTTTCACTTAAAGTGTCCTTTCTGCCGTGATTTCTTAATTTTTCACTTGTAGATTGAGAGTAAATTTTTAGGGGTTCTTAGAAACAGTGGGAGAGATGGATAGGACAACTTTTATACAATCAAACTTGGTGGTAATCCTCACACCATACAATTATTTTGATTGGAAGCCCAAGGCAGAATTCCAACTCAGAAGGAAAGGATTGTATAATTTGACGATGATGACAGAAACAAAACCTACATCAACGATTGAGAAGATGAGATGGGCAAACCGTAAGGATGAGGCCACAAGACTACTTCTTGAGTTAATCTCCACTAATTTATGGTTTCATGTCGCTGCATGCAAGACTCCAAATGAGATATGGACCACCTTGGAAGGACTCTTTGGAAAGCAGGATGAGATGTGAGGTCATATGCTTGAGGTAGAGTTGAATACCTTAAACCCTAAAAGTTTTGATAATATACAAGATTGTTTTACTAAATTTAAATCTTTGCTATTAATCTTGGGTGAATGTGGTATTGATAAGTCTACACTAGAGAAACAACTTATTCTAACAATCTTGGCCAAGATAGGACTGGAATACGTTGTATATGTCTCCAATTTCCATTATGGCAGATGTCATTTTGGAACAAATTGGAAAATGCCTACGTTGGCTCAGTTCATTGAGTCTCTTACACAAGAGAAGACAAAACTCATACAGATGGGCCTCATGAAAGATCCCAAAGAACATGCACTCACCATGCATAATGGAAAAGGGTCATCCAAACAGAACGGGAAGGAGGGATATTCCAAACCCTTTAATGATTCTCCAGGTTCTAGAGACTCTTCAGATTCCAAGAAGAAGAAGGGAAAACAACGCACTTACTGTAATAAACTGAATCATGAATAATCCACATGCATGGAGAAACATATCGATCTTATGGCACATGCACTTCAACAGAACAACCTTGGAGACTTCATTCCTAGAGGAGCGAAGAAGAAGAAGGAAGAAGACCATGCACCTAAGAAAGGTAATCATCATGCTCTGGTTGCAATTAATTCCTCATATAATTCATGGATTATAGATTCTGGTGCATCCCATCATGTGGCAGTAAAAGAGGATTTTTTCTCTTCTTTGAGTCCATGCAAAAGACCCCCTATTCTCATGGGGGATGACACTCTAGTAGTAGTAGCAGGAGAAGGGAGAGTGGAACTCCACAATGGCAGTTTTGAGAATGTTTTACACGTTCCAAAGATTTCTATGAATCTTCTCTCAATTTATCAGATCGCTCAGAAAGGTAAAAAGGTTGAATTTACATCAGATT
>SNQJ01S0046818.1:96407-110315 GCA_010110895.2 Picea sitchensis
TCTAAGACAACTTCTACTGCAAATAATCAAATGAAAACTTCTCATTGAACAACTATCTAGCCTAAGAGGCAAGTGGACTAGATTCTTAATTCAAAACTATTTCTAATTCATGAAAGGAAATCTATTTAATTGAAAGCAAGAAGGAATAACAACTAATATTGAACCTATGATAAGAAAACTACTATATGATCTATCAAAGCAAAGACTATCTACCCTACAACAACAATAAAACTATCTTCTAAGATATGAAAGCAAGAAACTATATCTTCTGATCTATGAAAGTAGAAAACTAGATCTTTTAACCTATGAAAGCAAGAAAACTATCTTTTAACCTATGAAAACAGGAAAACTATCTTTTAACCTATGAAAAATCAAATATAGTGTTGGTGGTTATGTGAATGTCTCCGATGTCGTATGATATCTTGATGGCACTTGAAAACAAAGGATAATTCAAGTGGTATAAGCTCAATATTGATCTCAATAGCAAAGTGAAGGGTATGGTTTAAACAATCCAATGAGAGTTTAGCCATGAAGAAAACAATGTTAAATACCCTGTATATTCATGTATAAACCATCAACAACATAACAAGATCATCATTATAATTCTATACTACATAAGCAAAATTCAGAGTTAAACTCAATCATTAATTAAGAAATACAATTGCAATTTAATTCTAGGAAAGGAAATTACATAAATTGGAAACTATGCTATATCTATTCTAACAATTCAAAGTTCAAACTACAATAAGAAAATGCTTAAAAACAGAAATTAAAACATGACATTAAAAAAAGTAAACTAACAATTACAATAATCAACAACTAATTAAACAAGATCTATATAAAAATGAGATAAGCAAGCTATAATGAAAAATTGGAATTAACTCTATCCATCCATCAAATCCTTGTCGAAGACAACCCAAATAAAAATGTTGTTCTAGTCTAATTAAAGCTCTATTTTAAACTTGACTATAAAATCATAAAATAAAGCATAATCTAATATCTAATTGCACATGGGGTTAGTCTAGGGATTTGCAAATCCGTTCCTAACTACAAGATTAATGCATGCTAACAGAATCCATCATACTAAACTGCAAAAGAGAATCAAAGCAATTAAACTACAACAACAAACTAATTAACACAATGAAAAATGCATGTACAGGAAATAAAGAGAACAACTAAATTACGAAATGCATGAACAACACAAAGACAATTACCAGACTGTTGGTGGCCCCCCCAGCAAGTCGTGGTCACTTTCTAAAAATCACACCACGAACTCAGCAATTCGAATTCACCATGAAAATTCAAAAACACAGTTCTTGTATAATCTGGCAATGTAAAATAGCAAAACAGAGTAAAATTGTGTTTCTATCTATCACACTGATGTTTCTATTGCTTAACAATTATGTGACCATCCTAGTGGTATTTATAAGCTTACAGACCAAGTGGTTTTCCATAGGAGGGTCAAACCACTTCTAAATTCGGCAAATTACAATAAATGATGCCCTAAATGCTAAAACAGAGCGAGCCAATAATCGCTTAGCTGAACAACCAAAACAGAGTTGTCGAGAGCTCAGTAGCTAGAGGGGGCAAGCATAAACAAAACCCACGTTCCTGATTCACCCATCACTGTCCGCCAATACCATAACCACCAAGTCACCCTCCATTTTTGTGCAATACACAGTGCTGGATAGAGTGTCGGATCGGGTACCGGAACGAGTGCTAGAAGGCGTGTCGGATTAAGTGCTGAAAGAATAAATGTGGTGTGTTTTCACCCTGTAACATCAAAAATGTGAATTAGATCCTTGGAAATGTAAAAACATGATGAATTATACTTGATACAATCATTAAACATGAATCATACGTACCTTATGTCGATCATACCGTTTTAACATAAAATTCTTCAAAAATCTCCTTCAAAAGATGAAAAACACATATGTACATGCGGTAAAAGTGTATAATAACCATCATAAAAGTGATCATATCTCGGGTCCAACAAAACCCTAGCCATCTGAAAGACTCTAATGAAAAGTCACTCCTTTACACAAGAGGGTAGGCCCCTTAAATTTTCCCTTGCAATATACAAATTTAATTTTTTACATGGAATAAAACCCTAAAGAGGGTGACATCATGCCCTAGTCGTGTGACACAAGGCTCATAAGAGTGATGTCAAGGTTGAAAATATGGAACGTTGGGCCTCCAAAGGCCATGTGTCCCTTTATCATGTGCCAAGGTCCATACAACATGTCTCCTCCATCAATCCACCAAGATATCCCTCAAACCCTATCCCCCAGGTGACGTCAAGGGGCTATGAGGGTGATGTCTAGGCCTCTAAAGGCCAATTTTCAAGTGGAGAAGGGTGGAGCTGCATCCTCTGGTGATGCCAAGGTGCCTCCAAAGGAAACATCCTGTGTTCTATAGGTGCAACATCCATCATCCCTAGTCCTCTTCATGTGGGGCCCAACATCCATCTTGTGGGAAAGGTCCTGCAAATACAAAAAAGTATTCCCTCCAAGGGTCCACAAGTCACAAATATCATTCCAATTAATCCATATTTAATACAAGAAGCACCCAAACATGTGCATCAAACCCCCCTTTTCAAACTAAACAAATGCTCATAAACCTTATAAGTTTTTCCTAATTTAGGAATGGGAGGGGTGTCATGGTGCCCTATTGGGTAGGTCAGTCCCCAAGTCAAGGAATGTTTCCAAAGAATACCCCATATTATTCAGATAGTGAATATGAGACATAATGGGGAAATACTTCTAGGAATGTGGTCTTGACATACTAGGGTTTGTATTGTCTCACTTATGGGTTCCTTTGTAGAGGGTGTGTTTCCCTTCATCCATGATGCAACATTTTTCCAAGCCCTTTTATTTACATTAATTCATTATGGTACGAAACATTGAGTACTATGTGCAATGGAAAGTAAGGAGTACCTCAATGCCACTTGAAGCTAGAAACTCACATAGTGTCATATGCAATGGAAAGTAAAAGGCACCGTAAAATGTATTTCCTTTACAACCGAGACATTTATTACTTATATGTTAGAAGGTCCTTCATTTTATAAGGATTAATTCTTAATTTATCTCAAGAACTTATGGAGAGAATATAGAAGGATAATGATTGGATTTTAACTTTTTCCAGCTACAACACCTATGGGCCTTTAGCCCCTTCTTCCCATGAAATGAGGTACAATCCCTTCTCGGGGTCAATGAACCTGGGAACCCAAAATATGAGGAAACAAAGGGGATGATGTATGGAAAGTGGTAAGTATGAATGGGAATGGTACGATGACCCTTCAAGGAACTACCCAGTAACAACCCTTTTCTCGAGGGTGACCAACTTTCTAAGACACAATGACCACCACCAAGGTGAAATTAGGAAAAAGGTATAATTTCCAAGCAAACATTCCATAATCAAGAAAGGATTCTTTGCAACATGTTCAAATTCTTCAAATATTAAAGTGAAACTTACCATGACACCAAACTTGTTACCTCATGAAGCAATACTTTTTTTCTTCTAGGATCCAACCCTGATGTAGTGGATGTTTCTATGTTGTTGGTGATGAGTGGTGATTAACATGAATAAGAGGGACCCTATGGGTTTTGCTGGTCAATATGAATCTTCACAATCAATGTCTACTACCTATGGGCCTCGAGACATGATCTCCTTAGTTACCCCTAGACTTGGGGTGTAACATTCCCAAAGAAGTAGGCACTAATATTTTTCTCCATAATAGTCAAACATGTTTGCTGAAATTTAATATTCAAGGTTAGGGTTATGGTTTATTTGCTGTAATTTTTCATTTTCATTCATAGAAACCTATATTTCAAGGGTGTTTAGACATAGCATTTACCTAAAATCATTTCTCCAACCCTAAATCAATTTTTCGAAGTGTTATTACAACCATCTAAGACAAAACGTCTAGGGTTTTAGGGATGATTTTAATTGCTGATTTTTTATTTTGTTGGCAAATAAAACCCTAATTTAACCTAGAATTTAGCCCTAGAATTTACTATATCATTTCATGATCAAGGGGCTATATTTTTACTACTGTAAATTGTGTATTTTATTATTGAAATAATCTCTATACTATTAGAGATCATTTATTTTTACTGTTGTAATAAGTTTCCAGTTGTTGTTATAACTTGTTTACTGCTAATATTTCATACATTTTTTGAAAATTTTACCTCATCCTTAGACAATTGTTTTATTTCTAGTGTTTGGGGATCCTACTGAACTCATACTTGACTTGGAGAACCTCTTCTCTAGGCCTAAATCCTTTGCACCTTAAATCTAGAAATTTTCTTGACTCACAACGCATTTTTCACTTTACTTATACTTATCTTGGTGGTAGTTTTATTAGTCATCCTATGGGAGCCTAGACTTGATTATGTATTTCCTATGTATTCTTGGAGACTCTTGGGGAATCCTACCTTGTGTTGGATATTATTCCTTCACCAAAGAGAGGGAAGTTGTTGCCTATGTGACAATGGTAACATCTTCCATGTTCCACTTGTCTTAGTGACTTGTGAAGGATTTAAACTTGGTGCTAGATTGGTTGGTAACAAATCCCATGTAGGAAGTCTTGTATATTTGATATCCCACATCATTGATGAAATCCCAAAACCTTTAGATAAAATCATGCCTGCCCCTACTCCTACTTATAAAAAATCCTAAAGACTTTGATTTTGAAGTTGAATGTACAAATCTCTTACTACATAATCTCTTTGTAGGAAATATTGTTGCAAGACAATAAAACCATCTGCTTGGTTAGTTCTAGATGCATGGAATATACTAGTCCTTGCCTGAGACTTACCCAAGAATGAAAAAAAAATGTTACCCAAGTATGATAAAAAAAAATAAAGACCTTGTTGGAGCCGCCCTTGTTTTTTAACCCGTCACAATTTTCATTTTGGATACTTAAAATTCTAAAGATGGCCTTTTGATTTCCCCCCCCCGAAAACTTTGAAAACTCTGCAACCTTGTCGCGTAAGCAGCGATGATTTTTCTACTCTCAAAACAAGTCCACTTTCATAAGAATGATCGCTCTTTTTGTTTTACTTCGGGGTCTCGCAAGTCAGATACGTTAATCCATGAGTTCACACTTCCCGAGTCACGAAGCGGCGAAGTCCTTTTAAACTTTCACTCTAAGCAATAATTAGGGTGAAGTATTTTGACTCGTGATTTGACTTTGTCGGAGTTTCGTGCCTCGGCGTCTGTCGAACCAAAATTTTCATTTTTACAACCCCGAGAACCGAGGACGCGAGGCCTTTTTGGGATAACCCTGGTCAATGATCAAAGGAAAAAAGCTAACCGTGGTTAAAAGCCGTTCTCGATGTTTCACCACTCAACACTATCTTTTCGAAAGTTACGGCATCTAAAACCCCGACTCACGAAGTCGCGAGGTAATTATAGCATGATTAATTAATCGCCTAATCCAAGATTTTCTTACTCTTAATTAAGTCTTAATTATCGCCATCTCGCGGTTTCGCGACTCGGCGTACTAGTCTCCCAAAAATTTATCTTCGAAGTTCCGAGTCGCGATACGACGAGTAAAATGATTATGAAATTAATCATGCTTTAAATCACAATTACCTTTAATTAAACTGAAGTCGGTCCTCGCGATCTCGTGAGTTGGAGATTCAAAATGTTAAAAGAAAATCCACGATGTAGCGAACAGTGAGAAATTGATTTGCGTTGGTAATATTTGATAATTTAAGATAAGGCAAGATATATCTCGTGCCCCGAGGCTTGCACGTTTCTCGAGGTAGCCATCTCTCTCCCTACTTTGACTGACTGTCAAATCGCCAAAAATTGATGACATTAATGGAGAATTAGGGTGAATCCACGAATATAAGATCGGATTTTACGCAATAAATTTTGTTTCTAATTATGATTTGACAGGCTTATTTCGAAAAGTACCGAAGCTTAAAATATATATAAGAGTTTGATTTTATTATAAGGAAAGAATTTTCATAAGCACTCAGAGCTCGTCATTTTCCGAGTGAACTAATTTCTGCATGTATACGCAGTTCTATCACAGAAGGGAGAAGACGCAAGCTTCATCTATGGCTCCACGGAAAGCAGCAAAGGCGAATGTCGAGGTTGCAGGGAAAGGCTCGGATAATGTCTTCGACACTTCACCCCGGAGTGTCGACTCAGTCCCTAGTTGGTCGTTTGTTTCAGATATTCTACAATCTGAGTTGGTGAATTATTCAGACTCCAACGACAATGAAAAGGATGACCTGAACACTAAATACAAGATAGTTGTTCAATATGGAATGCACAGGGTAGCAACCAGACCACGGTTTCTTCCATATTATGATATGATCTGATGGGTGTTGGATCACATAGACTTACCCACCAGAACTATCATGAACGACTAGCGGGTCACGGTCGGGACTTTTAGACCGGAGCATATCCAAACCATGTATAAGCTCCCGACGACATCTGAATACACGTATGGTGCTGAATTCCTGGGGGAATTCAAAGAGAAGGAGTGCACTCAATATGAAAAAACCATGCCCGGTTTGATAAAGGATTGGGTTTCACAAATGACCAGGGCATTTATTCAATCGCTTCGTTGGAGCCACAGTACAAATATGTGGCAATGATGACATGCCGACTATTCAGAAGAGAGGACACATCGCATTTCTACATTGCGTGGGTGCCTCTCATGTTTCGGGTCACAGAAGGTTGCTCGTTCAATTGGGCAAATATACTCTTGGACAACTTGGCCAACCGGGTCATAGAGTATCGGGATCAGAAGGCAAGTGGAAGACCGTCCTCATTTTTCATGTCTGCATATATTATGGACACGGTATGTTCCATGACACCATTCCCTTTGATGAGCTGGGCTTGGAATCCAGTCCAAGAAAAACCCGTACATGAGTATCACGACAAACTGTGGGAGAATAAAGCGGACAAATTCATTTACGAAATTTTCAACTGGGTGATGGTGCCCCTGCACATCGCCATTTTTGGTCACCCGCCACCTCATATCTCAGACAACATTGCTGCAAATCTGAATGGTATAGTGGACTGGTACGTGGAGGCAGAGTTCTCCTACTTCAGAGTGTTCGGAGCTGTTGTTCCTCCGCTTGCACTACCACTGTTCATCCCCGACAAGTTGTCTTGTCGCGAGATCGCCCGACAAAAAGTGATTGGCGGGGTGAGTAAAGAAATCAAAGCATCTTCAAAGAAGGTGTGGCCATTTTTTCCCATTCGGCTAAATTCTTATTCTTTATTGGATTTTGGGCATGCCAAAGCTGAGGYTGCAACCCTGGAAGACCTGAGTTTGGTSTCCATCGAGTATAAAAAACATGATCCMCAGAGAATTGTGAGAAACCATTTAGCTAATTGTGGGCTAAAGAGGTTTGAACATGAGTTTTCACCCCCGGATGACATTTTYCGAGGGGCGAGGTCTTATGAGGAAGTGCTAGCTCGGATCCAATCTTTAGCACCCGAAGACACAGCCTCTGTATTGAGATTTCAGGAACACAGACGAAGTTCTCTTCCCGATGTACTGTGAGGAGGGAGCTTGGGTGTTTCTGAGACAGAACCGAAGGATGATGAAGGCCCCAAAGATGCGACTCTTGGCTTGGAAAAAAGCCAGGACAAGAGGAAGAAAACGAAGAAGCCCAAAGTAGAGGCATAGAATCCGGGCCCGCCAAAGACACAGAATCCAGAAACTAAGACGAAGACCCCTGAACCTCCGAAGAAGCAGGACCCGGTCGTCACCTCAGGAAAGGCAGTGAAACAAATTGGGGAACCCATCACTTCTATCACCCGCTTACAGTCGACGCAAGGAAATATAGAAGAAGGATGGATTTTCAATGAGTAACTGAGGCCTATCAGAGCAGAAGAACTTCCTCCAAACGAGTTCTTCTTTGACAAAAAGAGAAAAGCGGTGGTAAAAAGGGAGTTCTACCAGGAGGGAGAATCGACTGCTAAGAAGTTCAAGGTTATGACCGATGGAAAGAACAAAAAGAATGAGCAATTCTCCACGGAGATTGCAGGAATGCTAGGAGCGTATGCATCGGTGAATCAATTTTCGGTCGGAGTGTTAAAAAACTAGCTCAAAAGGAAGAATCGCCTGATCAAGACTCTCGAAGCTAGAGTAGCTTCGACCACAGAAAATGCTAAAGGCCAGGTGAGTGGGGAGATATAATTGGCCCGACTAGCTGATAAAAATGAAATAGAAGTGCTCAAAGCCAAGCTAGAGCAAGCACATCTAGTGATCCGAGACGGTCGGATACAGGTGGGTCAACAGAGGACTATGATTGCAGAACTGCAGGCTCAGGTAGAGATCACTGAAAGCAGGGTGATCGATGTCGAGGGGTTTAAATCCAGAGCGATCGAGATTTGGAGCAGGATCTCTTCTGCACAATAGAGTTTGCTCGACAAAGTGGGAACAATCCGAGAGGATTGTCTGTTGATGCATCAAGTTTCCGAGAACCTGACTGTCAGAGAGAGAGATGCAGAAGCGGCTCGGGTCACCTTCCAGGAGGCGGTGATAGCCATGAACAACAGAGTTTCGGCAGGTTCTCCTGGACTCACCCTCCCAAAACAAACTAGAGGTAACATTCTGTTGAAGGATTGGGAGCATAACATTGCCTTGGGCAAGGAACATGCCCAAAAAGTGACCAATTCATTAGAAGAAGCCTTCAATTCTATAGAGGGCGAGCTATTGGGTATGGACAGTGGAGGCGACGCAGAAACATTAATGCAAATGAATTTAGAAAAGATCTCGCTTGATCTGAAAGAGAAGGATGAGAGAGATTCGTCCTATATCTCTCATATGGATAGGGTGGACATGGCTCGAGTTGACAAGCACTTGGTCCAGCCCAGCACGCAACTAAGTGCCCTCAACATCATTGATGCACAAATGGGGGACAAGATGTAGCAGTTAGCCCGAGAATGTTACTTTGCCGAGGCTAGATGTCAAGTGGAACCTTCACAGCTTGTATCTCAACTCGTGGAAATATGTATCGCCTGCACCGAGGCCGCGCGAAGACGAGCACCTGGCACTAGATGAAGACAAAATAGGGGAGATGGAGCGATTGTTCTCTCCTCTGTCATAATTGAAATTTTTGCGACCATTGAGATTCTACCTGCTTTGTAGAAATTGTATAAATATACCCCAGAGAGAAATAGACAAGGCTGGACCCTTTTTGAGCTTTTGTAAGAGAATTTGTGCATTGAGATTTAATACAAGCGGATCCGAGATTCTCAATTCTGTCACTTCTGTATCACAAGTTTGCTTCCTTGTATCTCATTTTTACATTTCAATTCGTATTCATAATTAATGTGATTCGTTGTAATTTAGTATGACCACTACTATAATGAATGAATTTGGGTTTTCTGTCATTGTTTATTGCCTTTCCTCTGCACCAGCTATCAGCTGTGTAAGACCAATCTACAGTTTCAGAATTCTACAAGTATTCTTTGTTACATTGGTTATTTTCTTACATATTTTCCTCTCCCGTTTATGGCGTGAATTTTCCATTGGTTGGAACTTTACTTTGTAAATGGCTTAATTTTTTTCTCTCATCTCACCCCTTTATAAAAATATGATACAGTTACGGGAACGAGCCTTAGATTTGCATCTATATGTTATTTTTGCAATTGTAAGTTCTCTTTTTTAAAGATCAAACTGAGACAACACTGAATCCTTCTTAAAAATCTTTTATACCTTTGTTGTTCCCCCATGACAGTCCCTACACCAACCCAACCTAACGTCGAACCCGGACTATTGAACCAGACACACATCGCCCTAAACCTTTTCAACATTATCCTTAAAACAACAACTAACCGGGTCAAACTGGAACAATCATGGGCAACCATTGAACGAGACATAAATATTCAGGAACAGTTCGAAGCCAGACAACCCCAATGAAGAAATCTCCCTTAGTTTCTTTCTCCGAAGGTTGACTCCCTCCCTTCTCCCTATCCTAACCACTTCCGGATGCCTTGACACTGTACTTTAGAGCCTTAAGTATAGACTCAGGAACAACAGACCTCATGAAGACCACATCAATATGTTTATTCAAGATAATCAATTACTTAATGTCCAACATGAATATGTGGTATGTCATCTATTTCCTTACACATTTGAGAATAAAGATGTGGTATGTATTAAAATTTAATAGCCATATTTATTACAAGTTGGAATGAATTTGAAATTACATTTATAGCTAAGTTTGGTGATGAAAGAACTCTAATGGATCTATTCCTTCAATTGTAAAGAATGAATATGGAGCCTAAGGATAGGATAAAATAATTTAACCAAAGATTCACCACTTTGATAAACACGTTTTCAACTTGTTCCAAGCCAACCAAAGACATTTTGATAGAATTATATTTCATTTCTCTACCACAATCCATTGTTATGTTCACCAAGAGAGTAGGTAAATCGATGGCATTAACCATTAAAATATTTATATATGTCCCTATTGAGGCTAAAACAACCCCCATTTACTTTTTCTTTTATAAATGAAAGGAAAGGGCCCCCCTATTGTTGTAGGGATTTTGTGCCCTGGAAGAGCTGAGATCCCTTAGGTTCTTCCTATACTTGAGGCAAAAATAGAAGTGCAAGATACAGAGTTTCCTAGATCTGATATATATGATAAGTAACTAAGGGAGAGTGACAAAGGATCACACCTTATTTCCGACAGTTGTTCTTGCACGTTCCTAGTTGGCCTTTCATTACACAATCGTTCCTGCTCCAAATGATACATATCTACACACAAGAAAACAAGAGACCTTCCAAAGATCAGCCCAATCATATAGACATAATATCTAATAACAAGTCATATCTCATAACATTATTAGATCTATGCAAATGGGGATTTATGAACAAATAATCAATCATATAGAGGGAAACACTTAATACACTTTCTATTAAAACATCATAACAAAAATATAGCTTACATATGAAGTAGTTGATGAATAGATCTCTCTCCAAGATCTTTTCCCAGGCCTTGAATCCAAACCACCAACATAAGTTTGCTAATATTTTCTCCTCATTTCTCATGGGAAATGGATTAGTTCTTATAGCACTTTAGGTACAATACCAAAGGGTAAGTAGGATAATATCTTCGATCTCCCAATAGCAGCCTTCTCAAGACTAGACCCCTAGAAATCATATGAGGATCTCATCCAATTGCAACCAAGTGAAAAAATGGAGCTTCTAGGCGTGGTCATGACCGATACACATAGACAGAGCGACCGATCTCCCCAAGGAAGACTAGGGAGGGAAACCAACCCCTTCGGTTGCCCCCTTAAGGAAGTTCAAGGGAGACCAAAGGGAAATTGAGCCAAAAACTGAAAGAGAAAGGGACAAAAATGGTTGTTTTGAGTGTATGACCTCAAGGGGATCATGTCCCAAGGGTTAGGGGGTTAATAACTCTATAAAAAATGCCCCCCTAAAGTGCAAAGTCAGAAGAGGTGTCTGATGGATGAAATACTTTACCAATAAAAAGAGAAGAACTATGGAAAAGAATATTGGAGAAGAGCATCGCCAGTTTTGTAGAAAAATTACCCTGAGGCAGGCATACCCATGCTCGGTAAAAATACTAGAGAATAGTCACCAATAATACACTACGAATCCATGCAAGGCACATATGAGTAGGTCATGGCCACAAAAAATACACCGTGGATCCATGTCGCAAGTGAGATCATATCCACAACCAAATATAAATGTGGATCTATGATGTAGTGTATCAACCAGTGAGATGACTCAATGACAGAGCAATCTATGAAGTACTCGTTAAAAATCGCCAATGCAACTTGGGAGAGAGAACCATCAAATAAGAACAACAAATTATCCCAAGGTCTTCGACTTACATCTGAATGGTATGAATCTACAACATGTGAATAAGTGAGCTGATGTCGTGCATGGTAGAAACCGTCGGATTACTGGTCATTAATGTGAATGGTTAACAAACACGAGCGAATACACCGATAATGATAGTGGAGCTCAAGATACCTAGTACAATATATGAAGTGTGAATAAAGGTTTTTATTTTGAACACTCGTATAATCATTTGACACGAGACAATGATGAAAACCCACTGCTAGAATGCAAGGAGACTGATCATTGATGTCTGCAAGATCTAAGGTACTAAGGGGTTTCTATACTTCGATCATGGATAATAAGAGTTGAAGTCGACGGGATGAAATATATTGAAGGAGGGCCTTAAGGTATCCCCCATAAATCAACATGAAACATGTATATATTATGTAAATATTGTAATGATAGAGAACAACTGACACAGGGGTGGTCGAGAGATCTGGGACAAAATATTGCAAGTGGTCGACATGGGATGATTGTCCTTGAACAAGTATGCATGAAAAATGAATTGACTCGGCAACAATGAATAAAAAAGGACCATAACTAGGGTAATGAAAGATGTGTATATGAATCCATCAATGGAACACAACACTTAAATGGATATGGTAGCAGAGTAGAGACAATGGATAACCCGACTATTGTAGTGGAAACTGGGACGAGTGCATTTTTCAAGGATGACTTAAAAAGTGACGACTGATGTATGATAAAGGTAACAATGTGGAAAAATCCTCTAAAAATCCCCACCATGAGTGGTGAATACCTCCTTATAATTTTATGATCTTGAGGAGGATAACATATGCTTGATATAGATCATTTGAGAATGAGTCCCTTGACATACTTTAATGAACCTGAAGAAGGAGTGGTTTGATCTCGTAAATGAATTATGGGCCCTTCAATGTAGAGTTTAATGAGTCCATAGAAGGTAAAATCAAGGGTTGTTTCATGTTGAAGGAGTTTGAAAATAACTTAAAGAAGACTCCATATACTTACCTATGGATATTTCTCAAGCCCAGGTAGGTTTTTGGTCGCCGATGTTTTTAGTTTTAGGGAGTCTTAAAAACTTAAAGAAGACTCCAAGGGTGTACTTTTATCGTAAATTTAGTCTCCTGGGCCCGAAATTTTTTAAAACAATGCGAAGGAGAAATCTCCTAACCACAACGGATAGGGTGTTACTTTTTTGTAAATAATCCGAAGAGACAAAAAAAGAGAAACTATCACTCAATAGACGTGCTTTCTAATTCACTTTAACGAGCGTGAAAGACAACAAGATTGCTCGACAATCTTTTTATTTTTTAATGAGTTTGAAAAGACATTAAAGAGTACTCGAGGATGGTTCCATAACTTTTAATAATAATGTTCCTTCCAAGATAGTGATTAGTATGTGGTCCCAAGAGATAAATGTCCAGAAAGAGAAGAAAATGAATTATTTTGAGTGTGAAAATGGGTAAAATGAAACCACTTATGGAGTGAAAAGGAAAGTTATTACCTCATTTTACTTATTTACCTTTGTGAAATCTTGGAGAGCCCTTTTATTCTCAAATTAGGAGTGACTATTGTGAAGCATGGAGCCATAGATCCTACATCTTTCAGATCCCATGTAAGAGATCGGATCCCAACTCGGAAAACCCATGTTTTTTTTTTTTTTTTATTTCATTCATTTTTTAAGTGGTACTAAGCCATGAAAAAAATTCCAAATCGTGGTCGCCCTTAGCCTCTATGTTGAGGGCGACCGAAGGATTCAGTCACTCTAAGGTGAACTGGGAAGGGAAACCAGTCACTTCTGAGGATAATTTGAGGGGAGACCAAACCTTGAGCTCACTACTAGTCGCTCTGTGGAGAAAAATGGTCAGCGACCGCAGGATTTGGTCGCTTTGTCCACCAAAGGGTGGGGAAAATGAAGGTTTTTGGCCAAGTTTTTTAGTGTATTTTGATGAATTTTTTATGTAAATGAGTTCTAATGCAAGTTTTGATGTTTTGTGGAAGTTGTGTGTATCATGTTGGAATGGAGAGAGAGAACACGAATTGAATGATAATGAAGCAATAAACAATCC
>SNQJ01S0046818.1:119359-145187 GCA_010110895.2 Picea sitchensis
ATAAGAGGATGGGCCTCGTTTAAGATATTGATGGATTTCAGCGAGATGAGGAAACTCTTTGGTGAAATGATCCTATTTACAAATCATGTAGTGATATTTGGCCTTTCGTTTAGGTTTACCCTTAGCATTGTTTTCTTGTGTCTTGGGGCCCGACTGCTCAGAAGAGTTTTTATTTTTCTTATTATTGTTACCCTTATTTTTTCCTCTGGATGGATGTGGGTTTTTGGGTGCGGTTGACTGCACTGAATTAACCTCATAGGTTTAGGTAGGGAGATTATTTTGAGTGCTTGTGTGTACATATGAGCTGGGATTGATAGCTTTATTTGATTGGTTGTGTTTCCTAGTCATCTGACTAGATGAATCAGTAGAAACATTATCGATCATACCATCAGCATGGGGTCCAAGTGAAGGTTTGGTTGGATCGTTCAAAATTTGAGGAGCATGTGGAATAAAGTTGTATAACTTGCTTGATTGAGAGTATACTAAGTATAAATACTGGGCTCTATTGATGGCTTGTTCCTCGATGACAACGCCTCTCGTGGTGACATCTCAAGTGACAGGTGGAAAAAGAGACTTTGTAAACTAGTCAGCTAATATTTGGTCGAGGATTGTGGCTTTAATTAGTCGTCGTTGACATCTCCAATCATGAATGTGATCATAGATATGGGTGGAGGTTGATTGGTGTAACAACGTTAAAAGCTCAGTACTAGTTTCATATCTGATCAATAATTGGAAGTGTGTCAAAAATTCCATAGCAAGGGAATTAAAGTCATCAAAGGAGTTCCAAAACAAATCTATATACCATTTGGTTGTAGATCATATAAGAGTCCATTGGAAAATTCATAATTTGATGGAATCATCCATCAAGGAGTTCGAAGAACACCATAGGTGGAAAGTCATCATGTGATTGTTTAGATCTTCTCTAGGATTTCCATCGAACTTCGGAATATCAAATGGGATTTTGGAAGGAATGGGGGGGCAGAAAGGGGAATGCCATATGGGATCATTAGTCAAACGTGAAATATCAGGAAAATATAAAGTTTCCAAGAATGAGAGTTGTTTGTTGACCTGTGGAGGTGGGTTATATGGTCCTCCTTCATACGGGTGTTGTTCTGGAGGTCCTCCTCCATAATATGGTATGTCAGGGGGTCCTCCACCATAAGGTGGTCCTACAAGGGGTCCTCCTCCATAAGGTGGTCCTCTGGGAGGGACTCTACCATAGGGCGGTCCTCCTCCATAAGGTGGTTCTTCAGGAGGGCCTCCACCATAAGGTGGTCCTCTAGGAGGCCCACCTCCATAGGTTGGTCCCTCAGGGGTTCCTCCCCCATGGGTTATTCCTATATGGGGTAATCCCCCATAGGGTGGTCACCCTCCACCATAGCGTTGTCTACCAGGAGGTCCCCCACCATAGGGCAGTCCTCTAGGGGGTCCTCCTAGTTGAGTAGCAATTGTAGGATTGGTGGGTTGTGGAGGTTGGTTCCATATGGTATTGGCTATTCCTAGGTAAGAGTGGCCCTATGATTCAAAAAGGATCCAGAGAAGACTAAGGACAACTTATAATTCACAGAAGCAACTCAGGAAGCTCAAAATGGCCTCAACATGCAGAGAAAGGGAAAAAAATTCAAAGTCCTCAAAACCCAGTGAAATTGGCATCATCGCAAAGAGCGTGTCACAAGATTTCCAACGATGTAAACGGATCATCAAATAGAGTTATGTATCAAAAGATATTCATGGTCAAATTTTTGGTCAACATAGCCCAGTTAGCAGGGATGAGTCAACATCTCTACTACTGACGTCAGCATCATTATGGATGAAGTCAACATCTGTACAATGTATGTGGCACACACAGAGGATGACACTTGTAATTTTGATGTCAGCATGGTGATGTGGCAACACCAGAGGCTACCATGTGTCACTCATTTTCGACATTTTCAGGTCAACATGCAGACCAATGAGGAAGTTCCATGTGGTAGTCCGTACAACCATGTGGCACACCGTATGGGATGTAGAAGACATGTGGAATCTATACCATATGTTGCAGGTTGACATGGATGACAGGTGATGTGGCAGGGTGATTGTAGATGTGAATGATGTGGGCCAATGGTGGCTGCCACGTGGCCCATTCATGGGTTGCCACGTGGCAATGGGAAAATTTCCAATGCGGGCCCGTAACCAAAATTTCAAAAATAAAAAGTGGCCCACCAAATATGGTGGAGGTCCCACCAAATTTGGTGGCCAACCTTTCGTGTAATTCAACTCCGACAAATCTAAACAAGACTCCAAACTTGGCGGCGGTTTAAACCATATATATATGTTGTTGAAACTACAAGCCCAAAAGGGGAGGCTCGTGGGCTCGACCCCGGGACCTCCCCCAACCAAACGCCTTACATAGAATCCACCAATCGTTGAGCCAAACTACTCCATTGGTTATTCCACCCGATTTTTAACTTAAATGCTGAGTTTTCTAGTGGATGGGGAGAGGGGACGCTCGATGGTACGACCAAGAACATTTTTCAAGGTGAAGTACAATGAATTAATTGGAGTTTGCCGGAATGAAAAACTGAGATGACATTTCTCATGGGCCTGGGAGTGCCAGAGTCAGATTGAGGCGTGGAGACAATCATTTTTGGGTAATTCGATGCCACAAATTCAATGGTGTTGTCAATTTTCTGATTTGAGAAAATCTTCTGTAGCTTAATTCCAAGTTCTTATGTATTTTTCCAAATTATTTTGCTGAGATAATAAAAGGCCTACCCATATGAGAGCAATACCCAGAGACATATTCCAGCGAGGACGAACTCTGTTATCAAGTTTTTGTGTTCATATTTGATGCTTATGTCTCTTCATTATTGATATTTTCCTTCTTTATGGTACACTTTAATTTATGCTCATTTAATACAATTCTTTATAAGTCACATCGATGAAAAGATCTTGGATCATGTTGGTATTAGAGCAGTCATATTTGACTTGAATTGTTTACTTTGAATGCTTACTAGGGCCAAGCATAAGAAGGGTGAAGGAAATCTTAAGACTTTCAATCCTGAGGTTGGTCGTGCATCCCGAAGGAAGAAAATGGCCGAAGAGGACAAGCGTGATGACCATATGGTATTTTATCGCATATCAGAAGTGGTCGAGTGAATGTATGGAGACTACAAGAAAAGGATGAAGAATAAAGGGAAGAAAAAGGAAGCACAGGATGATGCTAATGCTTCACTGAATCAAGGGGCTGGAGGAGACACTCCCGAGCCTCCATATTCACCATCAATTTCTAGTTCTTCTTCCTATGAGCATTCTCATCATTCTCATCATTCTAGCCATAAAGATTCTTTTAAGAAACCATTATTAAAGATTGATGTAAAATTTTCTTTACCTGATGTAGATGTTAATCTTGAAAAGCTAGATAATTGGATCCGACATGTTGAAGTATATTTTTGTGTTCAACAGATTGATAAAGAGGAAGTTAAAGTGCAATTAGCTTTTCTTGGAAGGCACTGCTCTCGTGTGGTGGGAGAGAAAAATTCATGACATAAGTAAGTGTGGTAATCTTCTTTCCTCATGGTTGGAATTTAAATCAGCGATAAGGAAGCACTTTTATCCATTGGGTTATTTACATAAAGCAATGTTGGAATGGAAAACTTTAAGACAAAGTAAAGGTCAAACTGTACAAAGTTTCACAAAATAATTTAAGAAGAAAGATATTGCATTAAACATTCCTTTGGATTCTTATGAAACTTTAATGAAGTATATTGGCGCACTTCATAGTTATATTCGTCATACTTTACTATTGTTTAACCCCACCAGTCTTGACAAAGTTTGTGTGCAAGACACTCACCTTGAGAACATGGGAAATCATGTTCAAGAAGATCCCACAAAGAAACCTTCCAATCTCCCACATAAGGAATTTAAGAAGTTTAAAAGGAAGGACAAAAATACCTCCACTGTAAAGAGAGAAGACGGAAAGTCATCTTGCACTCATTGCAAGAAGAATGGTCACCATGATGAACATTGTTGGAAACTACATCCAGAGAAGAGACCAAAATAGTTCGGTGGAAAGGGGAAGACAAATACCATTGCTATAGTGCAACAAGATCTTGGTTCCGATTAAGGAGACAAAGGAAAGATCACAACGGTTGGAGTACAAGGTAAAGATTCCCTTCATGCTAGTTCAAATTCCAATAATGAATCTCATGATGATGAAAGAAAGAGGAATGAATTATTTCATATAAGAGTTGTATCTGAACACACTAAGATAGATACATTGTTTGATATGGGTTCCCAAGTAAACTTGATATCTGAAGCACTTGTCGAAAAGATGGGTCTTGAAACTAAACCACATCCAAAGCCTTATCCTCTTGGTTGGGTATGTGATAAATAAAAACTTAATGTCACCAAACAATGTGGTGTCATATTTTCTATTGCTTCAAAGTTGATTGATGAAGTGGATTTGGATGTTGTATCACTTGTTATATGTGGCATAGTGTTGGGGAGTCCTTATCTTTATGATAGAAAAGCAGTCTTCTTTCATCATGAGAAAAAATATCACCTTACTAAAGGGAGAGTGGAATATATTGTTGGAGCCCACAACATGAGGGTAAACAAAACACTTGTTAGTGCTAGACAAATGAAGAGACTCATAAACACTAATAGTCATAAGGGAAAAAAATGTCAGAAAATCTGACACTTTTCAACGATGTGATCCTTATCATAAGAAATAATTAATTGATATTGTTTCTAAGTATGATGATATTTTCCAGGAACCATATGGATTACCTCCTAAGAGGGAAATCCAACATGAAATACATCTTCAGAAGGATTCTCCTCTTCCTAATGTCGGCATGTACAGGATGCCAGTTGTATAGATGACAAAGATAAAAAAATCAGGTACAAGACTTATTGGATCAAGGGGTCATCAGGCCTAGCTCATCTCCTTGTGGTTCTCCGATTGTGATGGTGCCAAAGAAGGATGGAACATGGAGAATGTGTGTCGATTACCGGGCCTTAAATAAAATCACAGTGAAAAATTGATACACTCTTCCTTGTATAGATGATTTACTTGATCAATTAAATAATGTTGTTTATTTCACTAATTTGGATTTGCACAGTGGATACCATCAGATCAGGGTTGTAGAATTGGATGCATGGAAAACTTACTTTAAAAACAAACAGGGATTGTTTGAGTGGTTATTCATGCTGTTTGGGATTTGTAATGCTCTGACAACCTTCATGCATGTGATGAATGATGTATTCAGGCCATTTCTAGATGATTTTGTGATTGTATATTTAGACGACATTCTTATATTTAGTGGGACTTGGGATGAACATGTAAGGTATGTAAAGCAATTATTGTATACTTTGCAAAGGGAAACGTTGTATGTAAAATTGTCCAAATGTGAATTTGGTAATACTGCACTTGTATACTTAGGTCATTTGGTAAGTGAAATCAAAATATGAAGCTTCTTAGGTGTAGTCCAGTACTGGAGGAGATTCATTTCAAACTTCTCCTTTATAGCAACTACTTTGAATTCCTTAACCAATGTGAAGAACACTTTTGAGTGGGGAGGAAAGAAACAAAAAGCGTTCGACACTTTGAAGGAAAAGATCAGTACCACACAAGTATTAGCACAGTCGAATCTTCAACAACCTTTCGAGATCGAGACAGATGCTAGTGGATATGCCATGGGTGCATTATTGATGCAATATTGTAAGCCTATCTATTACCACTCTGAAACTTTTAACCAAGTTGTTGTTAACTATCCTATGTATGATAAAGAGTTGTATGCATTAGCTCAAAGCGTAAAGAAATGGAAACACTACTTGTTAGGAAAGAAAACAATCATACATACATATCATCAACCCTTATAGTATCTCCAAGCAAAAACCAAACTGCAACAATCTCGACATTAAATATGGATGGGTTTTCTACAACAATTTCATTTGGTAATCAAGTACAAAAGGGTACGAGTAACAAGGTAGATGATATGCTTTCTAGACCTCCTATTGTTGCTTCTATTATTTTGAAGAATGCTTCTTTATCTCATGATATCTATGTGGAACAATATGTCTTTGATGAAGATTTTAAAGAAGTATTTGAGAAGCTAACCCATGGTGCACAGGTAGAGAACTATTGTCTATAGGGAAAACTACTCTACCATCTTGGAAAACTATGTATTCCTACAAGTGAACGAGTCCATGCAATACAATAACCTCACACTTCTCTTGTGTCTGGGCATTTTGGGGTAGGAAAAAATATGGCTCATTTGCAGAGGTTTTGTTATTAGCCTCAGATGAAAGAAATTGTAACTAAATATGTAAAGGGGTGTGTGATGTGTTCTACTTGTAAGCCCACTAATAGAAAACTGGGGCTATACTCACCACTTCTTGTTCCATCCCATCCATGGGAAAGTATCTCCATGGATTTTGTAGGGGGTTTACCAATGTCGAAAATGGGTCATGACTATTTACATGTTGTAGTGGATAGGTTCAACAAGATGTGTAACTTAATTCCATGTAAAAATCAGATCATTGTTGAGGAGACTGTTAATATCTTCTTTCAGTATGTTTGGGTTCACTTTGGGTTACCTACATCCACTATCTCAGATCGAGATACTTGATTCCTTGGGGATTTTTGGACAAGCTCGTGGAGAATGATGGACACCAAGTTGAAGAGGAGCACTTCTTTCCATCCATAGAATGATGGGAAGACAAATATTGTTAACCGAACAATGGTACTTTTTCTTTGAGGCTACTAAAACAAGCATCCCAAATTATGGGATGAATAGATACCCTATGTAGAACATGCTTACAATCAAGTCTTACATTCCTCCACTCAGTGTTATCCTTTTGAGACATGTTTTGGATATTTTCCTAAGGTTCCTTTGGACTTGATGTATGGGAGAGATGTCGATTCAAATGAATAAATAAATGAAGACATATCTTGCAAGTTCATTCAGAGGATCCAAYAGGTACATCAAGCAGTCAAGGAATAGTTGGAGAAATGCCAAGCACAGTATAAGGCTCGACATGGAAAACACAAGGTTGATCATTGGTTCCAGGTTGGAGACAAGGTATGKCTTCACATCAGAAAGAAGAGATTTAAGGTTGAAGGCGAGAAACTCAAGCCCATCCATTATGGACCCTTGACTATTTTGGAGAAAATTGGTACCAATTCTTTTCATCTAGATCTTCTACCTTATATGCAGATCTACTCAGTTGTAAATGTGGAGAACTTGAAACTTTTTGAGCCTCCCATGATCATGGATCAGGGTGAGGAAGTTTCAATACCTTCAGTTGATGATTTTTCTCCTGAGTACTTGGATGAGTTAAAGGAAGATATCATATTGGACAGAAGAATGAGGAATTCATGCATGGGTGATGTTGATTATATTCGAGTAGGCTTAAAGGGCATACATCCAAGCAAGGCAAAGTGGATTGAGAAGGACAAGGTGAGGGAAATATTCCCTCACTTATCAATTGATTAATGAAGGAATTGGGTGGTCCAAAAATATTTCAGTGGCAAGGTGTGATACAAAAAGAATCCAGAGAAGACTAAGGACAACTCAGAATTCACAGAAGCAACTCAGGAAGCTGAGAATGGCCTCAATAGACAAAGAAAGGGAAAAAATCAAAATTCCTCAAAACTTAGTGAAATTGGCATCATCGCAAAGAGAACATTGCAATATTTCCAACGGTGTAAACGACTCATCAAACAAAGTTACAGATCAAAATATTTCTGCGGTCAAAGTTTTGGTCAACCTAGCCCAGTTAGTAGGGATGAGTCAACATCTGTACTGTTGACGTCAACGTATGAATGATGTCAGCATCTGTATAGTGTACGTGGCACACAAATAGGAAGACACGTGTCATGTTGAAGTCATCATGGTGATGTGGCAGCACTAGAGGCTACCACGTGTCACTCATTTTCGGTATTTTCAGGTCAACATGTGGACCAATGAGGAAGTGCCATGAGGCAGTCCATACAACCACGTGGCGGGTCGTACGGGACGTGGAAGACACATGGAATCCATACCATATGTTGTATAATGTCGTGGAAAACAGGTGACATGGTAGGGTGATTGTACATTTGAATGACGTGAGCCAATGGGTGGTTGCCACGTGGCAGTGGGAAAATTCCCAATGAGAGCCTGTAACCGAAATTTCAAAATAAAATGCGTCTCACCAAATATGGCGAAGGTCCTGCAAATGACCAGGGTGTTTATTCAAAAATTTATCTCCTTCTAGGCGTTCAAGCAAAGGGGTAACAATACTTCCGGCTTTAGAGTGGCTTTCCTTGCAAAATTCCTCTTGAAGGTGATCTTCGGGTGAATTGGGAGGAAACAATTCACAATGTAGTTGAGGAAAACCTTGCATCCTCCGAGACCTATGGAATTTTTGATCGACCAATATTGATAAATGAAAATGATAGTCCTAAATCCAACTAAAGAAAATCAACAACACACACTAAAAACTTCTAGGAATCAAACAAAAAAAACAAAGCTTATTTCCATGAGCGCACTAGTTGGTGATGAAATCCAACATCGTGGGAACATGTGAGAAGGGAAAGGGATAAGTGGGTGGATTAGTTATGTTGGAATCTTGCTTAACATACTTACACCTTGGTGCAATCTCCCCAATGGTCTATCCGTGGGTTTCCCTACAAGGAGCCTGAGTGAGTCTAACCAATCTCTGATCCAGGTACAAAGAAGACTCCCCTTCACTGTCAGCGTGTGAAAGAGCCCTAAATATTATGGCAACTAAGGTCACCAAATATTATTCCACCTCCGGGTGGGTACAATCGACAATTGGGTCCAACAATATGGGCAGGAAATCAAGTTCGAAATTCCTCAAGAGGACTTAGAACAAGAGGAACAAAAAAATATTTAGAGGACCCCGAAAAGATTCTGGATTCACAAAGTTTCAAGACCAAATGGAAACAACTTATTCTCAAGAAGAATCCCCATTGTAATATCGTTCCACTACGTTTGGTTAGGCCTTAGAGGGGTAATCTTTGTTGCCCAGCCGCACACAACCTCGTGTGTAGCCTCTGTGTGAGAGGGGGTTCCCGAAAATGCCTATACAAAATTTGGGTTTAAGCACTCTGTTGAGGGGTCCGAGGTCCCTTTAACTAAACAACAGAAACCAAACCTGCTTAAGAGGCCCAATTAGACTCATAATCGTTTCATGAGTGGTAAGGTTCTCTAGATTCACGATCTAGATGGAATTATCAATGGGCTTTAGTCGTGATTGACATATATCTCTTTTTTGTGAAACCTTTCCCCAGGCTTTGCAGTTATCTTTTTTTTTTAATATGTATGACAAAGAAATATAAATATTAATCTAAATGGAAGAGGGAAGTTAAATTGTGTGTTGGGAGAAGGCTAGCTTTTTTAGGATAGCCTCTGTACCTTAGCATGCAAACGAAGAATATCTAAGCTACTTCAAACCAACATTAATACCATTTTGATTGGCGGACATTATACATTAGCTGGGAATAGACATTAATACCATTTTGATTAGCCGCACACAACCTCGTGTGTAGCCTCTATGTGAGAGGGAGTTCCCGGATATGCCTATACAAAAGTTGGGTTTAAGCACTCTGTTGAGGGGTCTGAGGTCCCTTTAACTAAACAATAGAAACCAAACCTACTTAAGAGGCCCAATTAGACTCATAACTGTTTCATGAGTGGTAAGGTTCTCTAGATTCGTGATCTGGCTGGAATTATCGATGGGCTTTAGTCATGATTGACATATATCTCTTTTTTGTGAAACCTTTCCCCAGGCTCTATAGTTATCTTTTTGTTTTTTTTTAATATGTATGACAAAGAAATATAAATATTAATCTAAATGGAAGAGGGAAGTTAAATTGTGTGTTGGGATAAGGCTAGCTTTTTTAGGATAACCTCTATACCTTAGCATGCAAACGAAGAATATCTAAGCTACTTCAAACCAACATTAATACCATTTTGATTAGTAGACATTATACATTGTCTGAGATAACATTTACAGAAAATAAAAAAAAACATACACATGAAAAGAAGCTAGTGCATGAAAAGTAATTTTCTATGCTCTATTATCAATCCCAGGTTAACACAATCGATTTCTATTCATCAACTAGAATAAAAGAACTGTATTATAGCATTATCAGATAACTTTAAATAATAGATATAACAACTCTTACTTAATACAACAACAAATATTGAATCCGAAGACAGAGATAACCCCCATCGATCCAATCACATTAAAGCCTTAGATGATAGAAGTGTCTTTGGTTCTAAAGATAACTTCTTAATTAAAATAAATTGCACAAAAATAGTTCTCTTACAAAATTTCAGAAAAAGTATTTCTCTCCAAATCCATCAACCCATTGTCACAGGTCAATGTCATTATTTATAACAAAAAATAACTGAACTAAAAAAAACTACTAAAGTTGTGTTAAATTAAGAAAATGCCATGTGGAGGATTCATCTATTTCTTCTCTTTTTCCCATCTAGTGGTTTTACTGAAGTGGATTGTTCTTCTCGTAATTTGACCACTTGGAGAAGAGATCTTCACATGTATTTTCATATGGAAACCTTTGTTGATCCATAAGAGCAGAGAGGGCCTATTTTTATCTCTATTTCCCAATCCATGTACTTGATTATCTTGACACTTAAGCGTTGTAAGACTGCAAGAGATTTAATCAGGGTTTCCATGAACTTCTTCACTTGACCCGAGATCATGCTTGAAATCTAAGAAATCTATGCTTCCCATGCCAGGTCTTTCTCTTGATGTCGTTTAACTATGTCATGCAGATCGACAAAATATTCCGGTGGACCAAATTCTGGTAGGTGAATGCTCTTCATTTCCCGATTGACTTTCTCCCAACTTTTCTCACATTCTCCCCATATTTCCTTCATTTTCCACTGAGGATCCTAGACCATGCTTACCCAGTGTTCAACTGCCTTCTTTATTCGAGCGATGTTGTTATCCATCAACATTCGGATGCCATGCTCTTCTGTACCTCAGCCCTTCTTCACTTCATTGATGTAGTCTATCCATTTTAAGGCTTGATGTGACTTTTCATACCATCGTTTCATGTCTTTACAGGTTTCCAGCCTCATGAGGGTATCTTCTTGGAAATAAGCTATGCGAGCAGTGAAGATATCTCTTTCACTAGTGAATTGTGCATATATTTCTCGGAAATCACTCTTCAAGAGTACCACTCCCCGTGTCAAATTCTAGTAATATTTTGCTTGATGTCACAGATGGTCCAATTCTTTCTTGATGGCGGCTACCTCCCTTTCATCCCTTCTTTACCTTTCTAAAGTAGCATCGGTTATAGCCATACATACTCCAATTATCTCAGTCATCTTAGAATTATGTGTGTCAAACAATGTTTCCTTTTTTTTTATGAGAAGTGTGTTATCAAGCGTGAGCCTCTTTTTCTTGGTAGTTCTTCTCATTAAATATTTCCTTTTCCCATCATAAGAAATTGTCTGTATATCGACAATTTCATCTACTAGTTCAGGAATCTGTTGATCTCCTTAGGACATAGTACTTCTGAGGCTTCTAACCATACAGAGATGTCCCATGGAAGGTTCTCTTGGTTCCTTTGCAAGGGAAACTTTTGTATGTTTTGGTGAATTGGCCTCCTACTGGTGCTCGTCAATTGGTGGAGTCTAGGTCCTATATGGGGAAGTAGGCAAAGGATCGACATTAGTTGGGGGTTCAACTATTGAGATGTCGATTTATGATTGCTTCATTTCTTCTTCTTGTTCACCAACACCCAATTCATTCTTAGAGCCATCATTCTAAGGATGTGTTCCCGATTGGTCGATAAATTTAGTGTCCATAGTGTTCCATGTCTCATGGTCACCTTCCTAGGGATTTGGGGTCAAAGCGTCAGAAGTTGGAGAAGACATTTCCCTTGGTTCTTCCTCTTCTGTGATTCGTACCGGGGTTATGCGCGAAACCTATAAACTTTACTCATCGTCATATATGGTAATTAAGTATATGAATACAATAGGCACACCCGTCCCACTTGATTCTCTTTCTATCCCTTGCTTAGTTGTAGTAGTCACCGACAACCCTGCCTGTGGTGAAATGGGGTTGGGGTTTTGTGGTCAGAGATCTCCTCTGGTGGAATTTTATGTGAGCCATTTATCTCTTCCTCAAGGTGGCTTGTATCAGCCTGGGAAATCCTCAAGGTTTCTATCAAAGGGTTGAGTGGGGGATCTTCTCCAAATATTTTTATAGCTCTTTTAGATTCTTCTGGTAACATCACCCCCCTCCTTCGTGCCTTGGTTTCTTCTACTTCTTTGTTTTCTTCTATTACCCTAAGGGATTCTTGAGCTATATGTTCTATCATTTCAACCTACTCATCCATAGCCATCGCTTTGAATATGGTCATATTGGGGTTAGCCTTTATATGGAGCACCTCCTCCCAGTCTTGGGCGCTCTCTGTAAATATTTCATATTCAAAACTATCATGAGCATATGGACAATAGAAGGATACCTGCGACACGTGTTGGGGAACTAAACCCTTCAGATCATTCTTGCGAAAGTGTCCTGTGGGGAATTGATACTCAATATGATTTAACCCTTCTTGTTTCGCTTGCACAGTGTCTTTGAACATATAAAATCCTATATGAAATCCATAAGGAATGAAAGCTCTCTTATTATCCTTTACTAGGGAAGCATTATAACCTTGTAAAATAGTCTGGTAACAAATCTCTCCCAATATGAGATGATCTACGACATGAACAGGAAGTAGGTGGGGCACACCAATAGCCCCAAAAACCCTGATATATGTGCTTGTCTCTTCGAAGTAATAGTGGCCAACTTTAGCTATCATCTTCTTTGCTACCACAAAAAACCTAGGGAATTCCTTTCTAAAAATAATGAAGTATACCATGGCTATGAATCCATCACAGATCATGGCATATGATCTTTTGTACCTATTCTCCCATAAGATATTGAAATAAACATGTACATGCAATTCAACGATATCTCATCTTAAATTCATACCTGTGAAATTTTTTCTTGCGCAGACTACATCCATCAGGTAGGATGCCATGTAAAAGATTTGAACTTCTCCTTTTTTCGATGTCTGGGCCTGTAGTGGATTGATACTTTTCTTGGAGATAATGGCTCCCCAATTGAAACTACTCTCGACAATCACCACGGTATACGCCAAGGGCATCCAACCTTCTAAAAATTTTGAACAATCCTTTTCTCGATATAGTTGGTAGATTAAAACCATTAAATACATGTAGGGACCTCTGAGATTTACTTTGTTATACGAGCCATTGTTTCTGTTGGTGAATTTTTTTTCTTTTTTCCACCATGAGGCTAGTAACCTACTGGTGTCATGATACTCATAAAATTTGACCATGAAATCTATGTTTAACATCTCCTCTAGTTCCCTAAGTTTATAATATTTTTGTACCTCAACTGGAAGGAAAACACCAATGCATTCTCTCTCTGCATTGTTGATAGTGTATTTCATGGTGTCTGCGTGGTCGATTATCCATCCTAGAGTCTCAATATAGGGTATAAATGGGGTCCCACAAGCCACCCTGTGTAGGTATGATCTCCTGATGTTCGAGAACACTTGATCATCCAATATTATGACATCCAGAATGTTGTGGGGTGTGAAATCCAGGTAATCCTCCTCGCTGATTTTGCTACGCAAGTCTCCCCAATGCGGGAGTAGCATTTTAGATCCAGTGATTGTCTCTGTGTCACCGAACACCACAGGTTGGGAAAATTTATTTTTGGTGGATGTGCAGATAACTGATTCCATATTTGAGACAAAATCAAGTTCTCTTGTAGCGCTCGGTGTAGACCCTTCACCAACCTCTGACTCCTTCTTTTTGGGCGTTCTAGGTGAGCGCCTGGTCATTGGATTTCTTGGAGGCATTTTCTCGCAGAAAAGAAAATAATGTTATATTGAGAAGCCAACCAACCTATATAATATTCATTGACTCAATCACAAGTGTATAAATGGTAAAGACAATGCTTACCTCTCGCTTGCAAGAAATTAACCTAGTCTCACTGGTAATCAAAGTCAGGGAGTGGGTTGTAACCTCCTCAAAGATTTCTCTTTCTCCTTCATCTGCTTCGGGGAATAAGCAATTTGTGAATGAAATAACATGTTTGGTAATGACCTTGTAAATTTAAATAGAACGTATACTTACCTTGTATCATCAAGCCTTAAATTTGGGAGTGCAAATGTGATATGTGCAATATATTACATAATCTCCACCATGCTTAGGATTAAACACAACATAGGCTGGTGACGCATGAGTGGGTTTTCTTAGTTCATCGATGAATTCAAATTAMAATGGTTGGTCAGTGTGTGGGATTGTGGTGTTGGTTGCACGAAAATTCAATTTGTATACCAAAATGAAGAAATATGTCTTACCTCAGCTAGGGGTGTCCCATCAAATCCCCAGGCCTTTTCATGTTCACAAGAAACTAGTATGATTGACGTTGGGTAAAATAAAATAAGGTCTTTTGAATGGAAAACCAGCATGGATCGGCTAGGATTTTTGGCGTATAATGATGAAGGTTCGATGGAAAACCTCGACGTTCCGTGACCCATCAGTCTGCTGATAGTAAATGAGTGAATCGACGTCGTCATTTTTATCTTTAGGAAAAAGTTTCGACGCTGATAAAATTCATTGTACAATGCTGACATGGAAATGATGTCATGGAAGTACAGATATAACATGGGGTAACCTCAAAGGATGACGTGGGGAAGATATTGAGTCATCTAGACTATTAACGCGACAAAGACACATGGCTTATTGATTTTTACCTCTTCATGAGAAACATTTTTCTACATGAGTGACTTTCTTTAAACAAACATCCCTAGCTACAATGTCCTATCCTGCTGATGTCAAATGACGTATCGACGATCGACGATTTGTATCAGTCAATGTTTCATCGTTTCAACCCTCGAAGTTTTTCGATGTCGAAAACATATCGACGCTGTTAAAGAACTATCTTATAGACCAGAATTTGTCGATCAATGATCGTTGAAAACGTTTCAATCCATGTACATTTTAGGCCTTTCATGTTATGTTACTAAAATATCAATCCGTTAATAACTTCAAACCAAAAAATCATAACTGATAACAAGACTCAATGAAAACATATAAATTCATCCATCCCACCACACTGACTCTGATTCAAAAAATGATAAGTGGTACCCAAAAATAAGGAAAATTCACAAAATATTTTAGGGTGTGTTGGGCGCTCAACAAATAGAGATTATTTGGGTGAAAATTGAATCTATTCTCCTTCCCTCATTCTTAGTCTATGAAAATTGGTTGATAAACCCTTTTTTATTGTATTCCTTTTCAACATAACCTTTTATATCAATGTGTGCATAAAATATCGAGCTCACAAATATGGATCTTCTTGTGGGGTTTATCTTTACCACCCCCTTTTCTTTTAACCTCAATCCATTCCATTTCTAGACAAGATCCGAGTAGGGAATCCATTGGAATGAGGCCTTTTAGCTATCATTCATTTTCTTATGGTGTTTCTCCGCAGCCAACGAGTGTCCATAGCCCCGACGGAGTCACCCTGACATCACAAACCTTGCTCCGCTGCCAACGAGCGTCCATAGCCCCGACGAAGTTATCTAGATACCCTCTTGGACTTCACACTCTTTTTCATATAGATCATTTTCTTCTGGAAGATATTCCAAGAGTGAGTCAGAGAGGAGGATATATGTTTTTCGACAAGGTGAAAGTATTAAGGTGGGGCCTTTCTTGGTTCTGTTCATAGGTACATGTGATTCCTTCCATCTAGCCATATTTCCATTTAGCGTTACCGGGCCAGTAGGAAGATATTTCATTGCTTCCTTAGGAAGTATGCTTACAAAGAAAAATATGATTTTTAGAATATTGTACTTGCCCGATGTATTTTATATTGCATGTAAGTGTAGGTCAGGAGCAGAGTCTGTTTTACTATAGTTATTAAAATCGACCACTACTTTTACATAACAAAACTTTTAGAAGAAAATAACAAGAAAAAAGAAAGACAATAAAAAGGATTTTGTGGTTGGTCTTCCCTAAACCAACACACTCATTCTGATCAAAATGTATGCTAAAAATAAATAGAAACTCAAAAAAAACATCAAAAGACACATTTTTTTAAGATAAGTATCATTTTAAGGCACGGTCGTTCACCAGGACGGTGTCGGATTTGACCCTCATATTTTTCAACTCATATGTGCCTGCCCTGATCTTCTCGGCCACCTAAAAAGGTCCAAGCCATATATTTTGGAACTTTGAGTGTTCTCCTTTGCACTTTTTTTCTTTATCCCACTTCAAGACTCGGTCTCCTACTTTGAATTCTTTTTCTCTAGCCTTATGTTTTTCGAGCCATCTTTTAATTACATGTTGATGAGTGGTGAACTTAAATTTATCCTTTTCTCTTTCTTCATCCAGCATGAGAAGGGTATCAATCCTTTGTTATAGAGTGGATGAGGGTTGACCTCTTGATTCCTGGGAAAGCTATAAAGATGGAAGGTACAATCTGTTTGGAAGAATGGCTTCTTTCCCATATACCAGAAAGTATAGAGAGTTTCATATGGCTTCTTTAGGTGTTACTCTATCGGCACACAAGGAATTATGAAGTAAATTATGCCAACTTCTCTGATTTTCAACCACTATTTTTTTTAAAATTCTCACCAGGTTTTTATTAGTTGACTCTACTACCCCATTCCCTTGTGGATAATAGTTTGCAGAATGTCTTACTATGATCCCCTTATCAAGGGAGAATTATGTCAAGCGTGTGGAAGAAAAGTAGGAAGTATTGTAAAAAATGAGGTCAGAGGGCATGCCAAACCTTGTTATTAGTTGTTGTTCTAAAAATTGGATCACTACCTTTTCATTAATGTGTGTGAGAGTGATAGCCTCTGTCCACCTTATGAAATAATCTGTTGCAGTCAAGGTATACTTACGTTGTTTTGAAGAATTGGGGGTAATTTCTCTTATGATGTCTATTCCCCATTGCTCGAAAGGTCTAGATATGGTCATCTACTAGAGTGGAATGGTTGGTCTCTTTTCCCTACTAGTTCTCACTTGATAAGATTTACATTTCCTGGCATGTGCATGAGCATCCCTAAACAAAGTAGGCCAATAAATAACCAACCATTAATATTTTGTGAGCCGTGGTTTCTCCTGCGAAATGTCCACCTGTTGGGCCATCATAGAGTTATTTGATTACCTTTTCTGCATCATCATGTTCATTACATATAAGGAGTAATCCATCATAGTTTACATGGAAAAGCACAAAATTTATGAGGCAATATTGAGCGGGTATTAACCTAATCACTGCAAAAGCTCATGCATAATACTTTTTCAAGTAGATCCCATTGTAGATTTTAACCTTGTACAATATTTACTGCAAACATATTTTCAGAACATAAAAGATACAATGGAAAATACAAACATTACACAAATATTTTTCCCCTCGAAACCCAAACCGGGAAAACTCGCATATTCTATATTCATTCATGGTGATACATTGTTTACAATACAATATACATATAGGAGCCAACAACATCCAAAAACCTAACCCAATGACCTGAGTTATTCCAAAACCCTAATTCCTTAACCGTAAATAGAAAACCATCGGCAAAAACCATGTGCCAAAAAATCGCCCAACAATGGACACAAAAATCGAGGTAACACGAAAAAGGAGGCAAAAATGCGACATGTTTCTCGAGGAAAAAAAAAATCCCATAAGGGAAGGTTCAGGTGTAGGTAAATTGAAGGTTCCCATAAGGGTTGGATAAAGGCCTACACCTATACTCTCATATTCAGGTGTTGACTCGCCTAAAAATGGTACATTTGTGATAAGGTTAAATCGCACGTTAGGTGTACAATAATCAAGTTGATCTATTGTCACTATATTTACTTGGTGAGGAAAGTGGATAATTCAGAAGACAAAGGATGCCACTACCTTCATAACATAAAACCAAGTATGACCTAAAAAGAGATTATAGTTGATATTAGCATCGATTACTTATACTTCAACGAAGGCGGTTTTACTGACTAGTTCGATTGGTAGGGAGGGAAAGATACCACGAGGTTTGAAAAAATGTCCATCAAAGGATTTCAAGATGGTTTCTAATGTAGTAAGTTGTGGAGAGCCTAAGGATTTCCAAAAATTCATTGAAATAATACAAGTCGTTTCACCTTCATCGATCACGGTTCGAAAAAACAAATTGTTAAGTGAACGAATGGTGATTTGTAATGCAAGTTGGTGTGAAAGGTGGGGTTCACTTTGGTCAACATTAAAAGAGATAATGTTTGACTCTGAGGGATCAATTCCCCCAATGGTTGTTAACAAATATTTTCTTTGGTTCAGACAACTCTACAATACTTCGAGGGTGGACATGGCACATGGGGATTGAGCGAGATCCTCCACTATACTATAGTGTTGGGATGCTCGAGTGTTAGGGTTATGTGTCRTTCAAAGAAGTACCCCTTTTGGGGGGATAAAATCAGGTTCTATACTTGGTTTCTCAAGAGTGAGAGGGCCATTGGGTGGGGTTGGAGCTAGAGAATATTTTTATGGAGGATTCCCATATTGAGATTCATGATTCTTAGTTATGGTGGATAACGTTATGGATTTAACCATCAAGATATTGGCATTGACTCTTGAGGACTCAGGGTTTCCCCTAGGTAGGGGTGGTTGTGTTTGCACAACCAGTTATTATTGTTGGGGGGGAAAGGATTTGTTAATACTACAGGTGTAGAAGAGGATGGGCCTCGTTCGAGATATTGATGGATTTCAGTGAGACGTGGACAATCTTTGGTGAAATGATCCTCTTTACAAATCATGTAGGGATATTTGGCATTTTTTTTAAGTTTACCCTCAGCACTGTTTTATTGTGTCTTGGGGACTGACTGATCAAAATAGTTTTTATTTTTCTTATTATTGTTACCCTTATTTTTTCCTCTAGATGGTTGTGGGTTTTTGGGTGCGGTTGAATGCACTAAAATAACCTCAGAGGTTTACGTAGGGGACTTATTTTGAGTTCTTGTGTGCACATATGAGTTGGGATTGGTAGCTTTATTTGATTGGTTGTGTTTCCTATTCATCTGACCAGATGAATCAGTAGAAACATTATCGATCATAACATCGGCATGGGGTCTGAGTGCAGGTTTGGTTGGATCATTAAACAATCGAGGAGCATGGGGAATCAAGTTGTATAATGTGCCTGATTGAGAGTATACTAACTCTAAATACTGGGCTCTATTGATGGCTTGTTCCTCGGTGAAAACACCTCCCATGGCGACATCTTGAGCGATACTTGGAAAAAGAGACTTGGTAAACTAGTCAGCTAATAGTTGGTCTAGTATTGTGGCTTTAATTAGTTGTCGCCGACATATCCACTCATGAATGTGATCAGAGATATGGGTGGAGGTAGATTGGTGTAACGACGTTAAAAGCTCAGTAATGGTTTCATATTTGATCAGTAATTGGAAGTGTGTAAAAAATTCCATAGCAAGGGAATTAAAGTCGTCAAAGGATTTACACAACAAGTGTATATACCATTTGGTTGCGGATCCTGTAAGAGTCTATTGGAAAATTCATAATTCGATGGAATCATCAATCAAGGAGTTCAAAGAACACCATAGGTGGAAATACATCACGTGATTGTTTGGATCTTCTCCAGGATTTCCGGTGAACTTGGGAATATCGGATGGGAGTTTGGAAGGAATGGGGGGGCAAAAAGGGGAATGTCATATGGGGTCATTAGTCAAATGTGAAAGATCAATAAAATCTAAAGTTTCCAAGAACGAGAGTTGTTTATTGACCTATGGAGGTGGGTTATATGGTCCTCCTTCATACAGGTGTTGTTTTGGAGGTCCTCCTCCATAAGGCGGTCTTCCAGGGGGTCCTCCACCATAAGTTGGTCATACATGGGGTCCTACTCCATAAGGTGGTCCTATGGGAGGGAATCTTACATAGGGTGGTCCTCCAGGGAATCCTCCTCCATAAGGTGGTCCTTCAAGAGGGCCTCCACCATAAGGTGGTCCTCTAGGAATCCCACTTCCATAGGGTGGTTTCCGAGGGGGTCCTCCCCCATGGAGTCTTCCTCTATGGTGTCCTCCTCATAGTGTGGTCCCCCTCCACTGTAGGGTGGTCTACCAGGAGGTTCCCCACCATAGGGCGGTCCTCTAGGGGGCCCTTCTAGTTGAGTAGGATTGGCAGGTTTTGGAGGTTGGTTACATATGGTATTGGATATTCCTAGGTAAAGGTGGCCCTATGATCCAAAAATAATCCATAGAATACTAAGGACAACTAAGAATTCACAAAAGCAACTCAGAAAGCTCAAAATGGCCTCAATAGATAGAGAAAGGGAAAAAATTAAAACTCCTCAAAACTCAATGAAATTGGCATCATCACGAAGAGTGTGTCACAAGATTTCCAACAGTGTAAATGGATCGTCAAACGGAGTTACAGATCAAAATATTTCCGTGGTAATTTTTTTTGTCAACCTAGCCCAGTCAACAAGGATGATTCAACATCCATACTGTTGATGTCATCATTAGTACAGATGACATCAACATCCCTACAATGTACGTGGCACACGCAGAGAACGTCATGTGTCATGCTGATGTCGGCATGGTGATGTGGCAGCACTAGAGGCTGCCACATGTCACTCATTTTTAGCGTTTTCAGGTCAGCATGTAGACCAATGAGGAAATGCCACATGGTAGTTTGTATTGCCACATGGTAGGCCATACAAGACATGGACGACACATGAAATCCATACCATACATGGCAGGATGATGTGGTAGACAGATGATGTGGAAGGGTGACTATACAAGTGAATGACATGGGCCAATGGGTGGCTATGACATGGCCCAGTCATCGACTGCCACATGGTAGTGGGAAAATTCCCAATGAGGGCCTGTAACCAAAATTTCAAAAATAAAAAGCAGCCCACCAAATCTAGTGGATTTCCCACCAAATCTGGTGGCCGACCTTCCGTATAATCCAACTTCGACAAATCTAAACAAGACTACAAACTTGGTGGCAGTTTAAACCATATATATTTGTTATTTCAACTATAATCCCAAAAGGGGAGGCCCATTGGCTTGACCCTGGGACCTCCCCCAACCAAATTCCTTACATAGAATCCACCAACCGTTGAGACAAACGGCTCTGTTGGTTAGTCTGCCCAATTTTTAACTTAAATGTTGAGTTTTCCAGTGGACAGGGAGAGGGGCACTCAACGGTACGATCGAGAACATTTTTCTAGGAGAAGTACAGTGAATTAATTGTAGGTTGTAGGCACAAAAATCGAGACGAGATTTATCATGGGCCTGGGAGTGCTAGAGTCGGATTGAGGCATGGAGACAGACATTTTTGGGTAATTCTATGCCACGAATTCAATGGTGTTGTTTGTTTTTTGATCCGAGCAAAGATTTTGTATCTTAATTCTAAATTCTTATGTATTTTTCTAAATTCTTTTGTTGAGTTAATAAAAAGGCCTACCCATTTGAGAGTAGGACCCGTAAACGTAGTCCACTAGGGACAAACTCCGTTATCAAGTTTTTATGTTCATATTTGATTCTTATGTCTCTTCATTATTGAGCTTTTACTTCTTTATGGTGCACTTTAATTTATGCTCATTTAATACAATTATTTATAAGTCACATTGATGAAAATATCCTGGATCGTGTTGGTATCAGAGCAGGCATCTTTGACTTGAATTGTTAAGTGTGAATTCTTACTAGGGCCAAGCATAAGTAGGGTGAAGGAACTCTTAATAATTTCAATCCTGAAGTTGGTCATGCATCTCGAAGGAAGAAAATGGTCAAAGAGAACAAGTGTGATGAACAAGAGAAAAAATTCCATATGGTCTTTTATCGCATGTCAGAAGTGGTCGAGCGAATGTATGGAGACTACGAGAAGAGCATGAAGAAGAAGGGAAGAAAAAATAAGAAAAATATTATGATAATGCTTCACTGAATCAAGGGGAGGGAGGAGACCCTCTTGAGCCTCCATATTCACCATCAATTTCTGTCTCTTCTTCCTATGAGCATTCTCATCATTCTCATCATTCTAACCATAAATCTTATTTTAAAAAACCATTATTAAATCTTGATGTAAAATTTTCTTTACCTATGCTTAATGGAGATGCTAATCCTAAAAATATAGATAATTGGATCTGACAGGTTGAAGTATATTGTTGTGCTCAACAAATTGATGAAGAGGAAGTTAAAGTGCAATTTCCTTCTCTTCAGTTGGAAGGAACCACTCTTGTATGGTGGGAGAGAAAACTTCAGAACATAAGTAAGTGTAGTAATATTCTTTCCTCATGGTCGGAATTTAAATCAGAGATAAGGAAGAAATTTTATCCATTGGGTTATTTACATAAAGAAATGATGGAATGGAAAACTTTCAAACAAAGTAAAGGTCAAACTGTACAAAGTTTCACAGAAGAATTTAGAAAGAAATGTCTTGCATTAAAAATTCCTTTGGATTCTTATGAAACTTTAACGAAGTATATTGGCACACTTCATAGTTATATTTGTCATACTTTACTATTGTTTAACCCCACGAGTCTTAACGAAGTTTGTGTGAAAGCCACTCACCTTGAGAACAAGGGAAAGCATGTTCAAGAAGATCCCACAAAGAAACCTTCCAATCTCCCACATAAGAAATTTAAGAAGTTTAAATGGAAGGACAAAAATACCTCCATTGTAAAGAGAGAATAAGGAAATCCATCTTGCACTCATTGCAAGAAGAATGGTCACGATGATGAACACTATTGGAAACTACATCCAGAGAAGAGGCCGAAATAGTTCAGTGGAAAGGGGAAGACAAAGACCGTTGCTACAGTGCAACAAGATCTTGGTTTCAATTCAGAAGATGAAGGGAATATCACAACGGTTGGAGTACAAGGTAAATATTCCCTTCATGCAAGTTCAAACTCCAATAATGAATCTCATGATGATGAAATAAAGAGGAATAAATTATTTCATATAAGAGTTGTATCTAAACACACTAAGATATATACATTTTTTGATCCGGGTTCCCAAGTAAAATTGATATCTGAAGCACTTGTCAAAAATATTGGAATTGAAACTAAACCATATCCAAAGCCTTATCCTCTTGGTTGGGTAAATGATAAATAAAAAACTAATTTCACCAAGAAATGTAGGGTCAGATTTTCTATTGCTTCAAAGTTGATTGATGAAGTGGATTTGGATGTTGTATCACTTGATATATGTGGCATAGTGCTAGGGATTCCTTATCTTTATGATAGAAAATAAGTATTTTTTCGTCATGGCAACACATATCACCTTACTAAAGGGGGAGTGGAATATATTGTTAGAGCCCACAACATGAGGGTAAACACAACACTTGTCAGTGTAGGACAAATGAAGAGACTCATAAACACTAATAAGAAATATGTACTCATGGTCGTAAGGGAAAAATATGTCAAAACATCCAACGCTTTTCAAGGATGTGATCTTTCTCATAAGAAATAATTAATTGATATTGTTTCTAAGTACGCGGATATTTTCCAGGAACCAGATGGATTACCTCCTAAGAGGAAAATCCAACATGAAATACATCTTCAACAAGATTCTCCTCTTTCTAATGTCAACATGTATAGGATGTAAGTTGTAGAGATGACAATGATAAAAAAGAAGGTACAAGGCTTATTGGATCAAGGGGTCATCAAGCCCAACTCATATCCTTGTGGTTATCCGATCATGATGGTGCCAAAGAAGGATGACACATGGAGAATGTGTGTCGATTATCAAGCCTTAAATAAAATCACGGTGAAAAATTGATACCCTCTTCCTCATATAGATGATTTACTTGAACAGTTAAAGAATGTTGTTTATTTCACTAGGTTGGATTTGCACAGTGGATACCATCAGATCGGGGTTGCAGAACAGGATGCATGGAAAACTACCTTTAAACCAAACAGGGATTTTTTTAGTGGTTAGTCATGCTATTTGGGCTTTGTAATGCTCCGACAACCTTCATGCGTGTGATGAATGATGTATTCAGGCCATTTCTATATGATTTTGTGATTGTATATTTATACAACATTCTTATATTTAGTGGGACTTGGGATGAACATGTAACGCATGTAAATAAAGTATTGGATACTTTGCAAATGGAAACGTTGTAAGTAAAAATTTCCAAATGTGAATTTGGTAGGACTACACTTGTATACTTGGGTCATATTGTAGGAGGAGGACAATTGAAAATTGATCCTTCCAAGATTGATGTAATTGTAAATTGACCTAAGCCCAAACGTGTAACTGAAATACAAATCTTCTTAGGTGCTCTCCATTACTAGAGGAGATTCATTTCAAACTTCTCCTTTATAACATATCCTTTGAATGCCTTAACCAGTGTGAAGAACACTTTTTAGTGGGGATGAAAGAAACAAAAATCTTTCGACACTTTGAAGGAAAATATCAGTACCTCACTAGCATTAGGACTATCAAATATTCAACAATCTTTCGAGATCGAGACAGATGCCAATGGATACATCATGGGTGTAGTATTGATGAATATTGTAAGCCTATTTGTTACCACTGAAAATTTTAACCAAGTTGTTGTTAAGTATCCTACGTATGATAAGGAGTTGTATGCATTAGTTCAAAACGTAAAGAAACGGAATCACTACTTGTTAGGGAAGGAAAAAATCATACATACAGATCATCAACCCTTACAGTATCTCCAAGCACAAACCAAACTACAACAATATTGACATTATAGATGGATGGTTTTTCTACAACAATTTCATTTGGTAATCAAGTACAAAAAGGGTACGAGTAACAAGGTAGCTGGCATACTTTCTAGACCTCCTATTGTTGCTTTTATTATTTGAAGAATGCTTCTTTATCTCATGATAGCCATGTGGTGTTTTTTTTATTCATATGAGATGATATCAATATTCGATTTGTTATTACAATGATGAGTGTTCCATATATAGGGAACATAAGGTGACCATCCATGAAAGGATGCGTCCCTTGAATAATCAATAACTATTTATTATTATCATTTACTTATTATATATACTATATTTAATAATCAATAATAATTATATTATTAATTATTATCTTTAGAGAATGTCTTTCCGATGTTGTCCAAACATCCTCAATGAGGGAGACATTTTGCAACATGTCACTCTTGTCTTTGAAGTATACAAACTTCACCCTAGACTCATGACACTTTTCTGTCAGCCTTGGGAGACATATCTCTCCCACCTAAATCGAGGAGAAACTTCTTTTGCGGCTCTCCCTCTGAACCAATTAATTCAAGCTCACTCTGGGTCTGCACATAATAGCATATAACATATTGAGTCTTTATCATTCCTTGTCAAATCGTCATGACTAGGAAAAATACTATACCAAGATCTTTCACCACAGGTACACACCTATGAGTGAATGTTGGCTTGATGCTAACTGACATGTGGAAAGCATTTCAAGCACCTCGAATCCATATTATTCCTTTTCATGATCAAGGAAGACTACATCTAGGCCCATTTATCACAAGTGCACCTTTGTGATAAATGTATCCTATCTCCCTTGGTCTGTAGCCCAATGTAGGAGAATTTATGCCCGATGATGAAACATCAACACTCCCTCTTAGCTAGTGAGGTATCTTTCCATAGTAGTACAAAACTATTGTCCAAAGACATGTAGTCTCCACTAGTGGTACAAAACCACCATAGTAGTAAAAGATTTGTCACACATGGAACTCCCAGGTGGACTTCTAGAGGCTACTCCCTCTAGGAACACTTAGGGTCAACTCCCCATAGTGTGAGACATCAAGGGTC